>CAUYLG010016375.1:0-55301 GCA_963573385.1 Cacajao melanocephalus
GCTGTAGTGGCAGCTACTCAGGTGGCTGTGACGGGAATCGCTTGAACCCAGGTGATGGTGGTTGCTGTGAGCTGTGTTCGTGCCACTGCACTGTTGCCTGGCGAAAGTGCAGGACTCCATCTAAAAAAAAAAAAAAAAAAAAAAAGTTGGGATGTCTCTCTATTGTTTATGGAGAGAGCATTAAGTGATTACCTTTAGGCTTTGTTAAGTCTTGCATACATTGCAGCATTTTAACATTAACACTAAAAGAATAGATATTGAAAAGGGAATTGAGAAAGCTTGATTAAATCCAAAAGAAGAAGGAAAATAAGGAGTAAGGGATAAAAAATGCAAGGGCAATGGAAAACAAAAAGTAAAATGATAGAAATAAACATAATTGTACCAAGAATCACAATTCATATAACCTCATCAATTTAAAAAAATGTCCGATTATGCTTTAAAATATTCCACGTATATGTTTATAAAAGAAATGTATAGGTCAGGCGCGGTGGCTCACACCTGTAATCCCAGCACTTTGGGAGGCCAAGGCAGGGGGATAACGAGGTTGAGATCGAGACCGTCGTGGCCAACATGGTGAAACCCCAACTCTACTAAAAATACAAAAATTAGCCAGGCGTGGTGGTGGGCGCCTGTAGTCCCAGCTATTTGGGAGGCTGAGGCAGGAGAATCGCTTGAACCTGGGAGGCGGAGGTTGCAGTGAGCCAAGATTGCCCCACTGCACTACAGCCTGGGTGACAAGAACGGTGCCTTGAGGAAACCACGTGCAGTTCATGATGGGCAGCGCCACACGTGCAGGTGGAGTGTGGGGTGTAGGGTAGTAAGGGGTCATGCTGACACGTGCATCCCATCATCAGGGAAGGGTGACAGGCCCCTCCCTGGCAGAGGTCTTAGTTGATAATGACGCACTGGCAAAGGCCATCGTTCCCCTGGTCTTGTGCCCATGTAGGAAACAGGGTGGGCTCCCTTGAGTGATTCACATGGGGGAGGCTCCTCTTAGGGCCCTAAGGTCCCACAGACCAAGGTCTGCTTATCTGCTGGTGTGGAAAAATATGCATTGTGGGTGGGGGGCTGGGTCCCCTCCTCACCCTTTCTCACTCACTGAGAAAACTTTATCTCCAAAATAATAAACCAGCAGAAACATTGCTGTTGAAATTACATCAGTAAAAATAAAACATCCCATCCTTGCCTTAGTCTCTTTGACCCAGAGAAGCAGCCCTCATGTCCCACCCAGGGCCGGAGGTTCAGAGAAGGGCTTTCTGGACACAGCGTTCAGCGTTCCTCTTAACTTTGCAGTTTTCCAGAGAAACTGGGGCCTGGACCCTTCACATTCCAAACCTGAGGGTGATTCCTGTACACAGAACTGTGTCTTGCTATTTAAGAAGTAGACTGTTTGGCCGGGTGTGGTGGCTCACATCTGTAATCTCAGCCCTTTGGGAGGCTGAGACAGGTGGATCATGAGCTCAGGGGTCTAAGACCAGTCTGGCCAAGAAGGTGAAACCCCATCTCTGCTTAAAAGACAAAAATTAGCCGGTCGTGGTGGCCCATGCCTGTAATCTCAGCTACTCGGGAGGCTGAGGCAGGAGAATCACTTGAACCCAGGAGGCGGAAGTTGCAGTGAGCCGAGATCCCACCACTGCACTCCAGGCCCGGTGGCAGTGCAAGACTCCGTCTCAAAAAAAAAAAAAAGAATCTTAATTAGTATAATAAAAACAAATGAGAAACTTAAATAAAATGCTGATATAAAATGGGAGTAATGGCCAGGGGGGCGCATGCCTGTAATCCCAGCACATTGAAAGGCCAAAGTGGGCAGAGGCTTGAACTCAGTAGTTGGAAACCAGCTTGGCCAACATGGTGACACCCCCCATCTCTACCAAAAAAAAAAAAAAGGCGAGGTGCGGTGGCTCACACCTGTAATCCCAGCACTTTGGGAGGCCAAGGTGGGCAGATCACAAGGTCAGGAGATCGAGACCATCCTGGCCAATGTGGTGAAACCCTGTCTCTACTAAAAAATACAAAAAAAATTAGCTGGGCATGGTGGCACACACCTGTAGTCCCAGCTACTCGGGAGGCTAAGGCAGGAGAATTGCTTGAACCCAGCAGGCAGAGATTGCCGTGAGCCGAGATTGCATCACTGCACTACAGCCTGGGCAACAGTGTGAGACTCCATCTTAAAAAAAAAATTAGCTTGGCATGGTGGCATGTGCCTGTAGTCTCAGCCATTCGGGAGGCTGATGTGGGAGGATCACCTGAGTCTGGGAGATGGAAGTTACAGTGAGCTGAAATTGTGCTACTGCACTCTTGCCTGGGTGACAGAGTGAGACCCTATCTCAAAAAAAAAAAAAAAAAAAAAGTAATGACCATAGTCATTACATTTGATTCTATTTGGGGGGTTATTTTTTGTTTCATAGTTTTACATTTGATTCTATTTGGGGGGTTATTTTCTGTTTCACAGCTTTTATTTTAATTCATCTAAACATTACATCCAGTGTGAGATATATCTCACACATATACTGGATGAAATATGCAGACATGTATATGTAGATATATATATGAACAAATTTTAAGTAAACAAAATACAGTCATGAACTACAGAAGAACATATCAATGATTAACTGAATAAATGATGGTTGTCCCATAAAAGTACAACAGAACTGATGCAGAGATGAAAGAGTGATCCTGATCATCTGTGTAAGTCTAGGCTAATAGGCTAGTGTGTGTGTCTTAGTTTTTAATAAAAACGTTTAAGAAGTAAAATAATATCCTCCCACCTCAGCCCCCAAGTACCTAGGACTACACACCCAGCTAATTTTTAATTTTTTGTAGAGACAGGGTCTCTCTGTGTTACACAGGCTGGTCTCCAAGTCCAGAGCTAAAGCGATCCTCCTGCCTCAACTTCCCAAAGTTTTGGGATACAGACGTAAGCCACGCACGTGGCCCGCCAATTTTTTTTTTTTTTTTGAGGCAAAGTATCTCTCTTGTCACTCAGGCTGGAGTGCAGTGGAGCAATCTTGGCTTACAGTAACCTCTGCCTCCTAGGTGTACGTGATTCTCCTGCCTCAGCTTCCCGAGTAGCTGAGATTACAGGCGCCTGCCCCCACGACAGGCTAATATTTGCATTTTTAGTAGAGATGGGATTTTCCCATGTTGGCCAGGTTAGTATCGAACTCCTGACCTCAGGCAATCCACTCACCTCTGCCTCCCAAGGTGCTGGGATTACAGGCTTGAGCCACCGCGCCCAGCCTCCAATTTTTTTTTAACGCCTTCTCAACCCAGCTTTTCCCGCCTCCAGGAAGAACCAGGACGAGAGGGCCCCATTATATTTTTTTTCATACAGTTTTGCTCTGTCGCCAGGCGCCAGGCTGGAGTCCAGTGGCGCAATCTGGGATCACTGCAACCTCCGCCTCCGGGGTTCAAGCAATTCTCCTGCCTCAGCCTCCCGAGTAGCTGGGACCACAGGTGCGCGCCACCACGCCCAGCTAATTTTTGTATTTTTAGTAGTGACGGGGTTTCACCAAGTTGGCCAGGATGGTCTTGATCTCTAGACCTCGTGATCCGCCCGCCTCGGCCTCCCAAAGTGCTGGGATTACAGGCCTGAGCCACTGCACCTGGCCCCCAATTTTTTTTAATAGAAAAAAGCTTATAGAATATGTATATAAATAGGGAAAACATATCTGCACAGCTGTACCATGCGTTTGAAGCTAAGGGTACTTTCAAAAGTCACATGTATGTGAAGTGTGCCTATATGTAAAATGTATATTCCAATAAAAAAACTACTACATAAATATTTTGGCTGGATATAAAATCACTGGATTTTCATCAAGTTGTCTTCACGTCAAAGATGGCTTTTGGGACTCGTAAGAGGACGTGAGCTTTCCTCAGGGAAGCAGGTGGGCGTGGCCTCCCACGAGTGACGTCACTGACCGGGAGACCACGCCGTCGGCGGACCCCCGTCACAGACCCCGAGGACGAGGCCTGGAGGCCCCGTGACCGGCAGCGGGGACCCGCAGCACCGCGCGGGCCCAGCCCTGGCCGGGCTCCCCGCTCCGACGCCCCCGTCCGCACGTTCCAGGCCCGCGGTCCCACCACACGCCTCCGGGGGCCGCCGCTGCGCCCAGCGACCGCCCATCTCTGACGCCTCGGGTCGGCGTTGGAATTTTAAGCCAAGAAAAGAGTAAAAATAAAGCAGAAAGAAATGCAGAAGCGGTGCTGGCGCCCCAGAGCTTCGGGACGGGCGTCTCCAGGCCCGGCGCCTCCTCCCCGCGGCCTCTGGCGGGCTCGCTCCCGAGCGCGCAGCTTCCCGCGGGGATGAGCGTCCGAGAGTGGGCGGCCCGCGGCAGGGGTGTGGCGAGGCTGGGGAACGCCGAAAGCTTAGGACGGAAACGCCACTCTTCAATCTGGCTCACAGGTCGTGCGTTCCCGCCCGGCCACTGCGGCTCAGTCGGCGCCTGTGGGTTCCACCGTCCTACGCCCTGCTTAGGGACCGTTTCTTAGCGACAGGCCCCCCTCCCTATTCCCATTGGCCAGGACGCCCGAGGCCCACACAGCGGTTGGTTAAAATCGTTGTCTGTTTCAAACAGGTGGCGAATTCCCCGCCTCTACGTTGCCGGGAGACAGCATGTTGCCTAGCAACGCGCGGCTTCCATTGCCATTGGCCGCGCCTCTCTGCCCCGCCCCGCCCCGCTGGGACTCGCCGGGGTCTGCGCCCGAGTGGGGCCCGGCGGGCTGCGGAGCCGAGTCTTCGGCATTCGCTGTGGAGAAGGGGTCTCCACGTTGCGGGAGCGTCCGCGTAGGAGGCACCCGCGGTGGCGAGGCTGGGGGCGTGGCCACTGCGCAGTGCACCGTTGGGGCGGCCCCCGGCCCGGGCTTCCGTTCTCGTTTGCGTGTTGACGCGCGAGTCCTCCCCTCTCCTGTTCCCGCGGGCTTCTTCCCGGCCGGCGTCTTGGTTCCGGTTCCAGTCCACGTCCCCTCTTGGGTCGCTGCTTCACCCAGAGCTTGGCTCATTTGTGTCCTTGGCGTTATTTTTCTCCGAACTACAAACTTTAAATGTGTTCGTTTACTCGTGGCGGCGAGTTTAGCCGACTTTCCTTCCTAGAAGGCTTGTCACAGGATCTGTGTATTTTTCATACAGAAATTGACGTCGTGATTTCTAAATTTCTACAGGGGCTGGTTCATCCCGCGGCTCCACCTAGAGAGAAGCGTCTGAGGCCGGGCGCGCGGTGGCTCACACGTTTTATAATCCCAATACTTTGGGAGGCTGAGGTGGGCGGATCACCTGAGGTCAGGAGTTCAAGACGAGCTTGGCCAACATGGTGAAACCCCATCTCTCTCTCTCTTTTTTTTTTTTTTGAGAACCGGTTCTCGCTATATTGCCCAGGCAGGTCTGGAACTCCTGGGCTCAAGCTATCCTCTCGCCTCTGCCTCCCTAAGAGCTGGGATTACAGGCGTGAGCCACATTGCCTGGTGGTGAAACTCCATCTCTACTAAAAATACAAAAATTCGCTGGGCGTGGTGGCGCATGACTGTAATCTCAGCTACTCGGGAGACTGAGGCAGGAGAATCGCTTGAAACCGGGAGGTGGAGGCTGCAGTGAGCACTCCAGCCTGGGAGATAGAGCGAGACTCCATCTCAAAAAGAGAGAGACGTCTGAGCTTTTCTCAGGGACGGCGGGCAGCAGCCGGGAGGGGTGGTGGAGTGGGGGCAGGAAGCTGCACGTGCGCCCCCTACACGGGCTTTTCTGTGAAGGTAGAGACTGATTGGAGATGAAGCTCCTACATGCAAAGTCGTTAGTCTGTGCTTTAAAGACTGTGTCTCACCGTAGTGTCCTGAATCCTATGTTGCTTTTGATTAATCTGAATTCCTTGTCTCTGCCTACTCAATTTTTTGTTTTGTTTAACTGCTAGTCATAGAAATTTCTCTACATGGGACACTTTAACAGAGAGTATAATCTGCTATAGCAAGTATTTTCTGAGTAGTTTTACTGATTCTATTTTTTTTTAGCAGGTCAGTGTTTTCCTGGTTACGTTTATGATTTTATCTCATTTTTTGCCAGTTCGTAACTAGAACTGGAGTATTAATGAGAAAGTGTACACTTGTAAGTAAACATGATATTCATGAGAAGAATAAATCACCCTGACAGTCAACAAACAATCCTTTTTAAATTTTTCATTTATTTATTTATTAGAGTGGGGGTCTCTGCCGCCTTGTCTGGAGTGCAGTGACGCCATCATAGTTCACTGCAGCCTAGAACTCCTGGGCTCAAGTGGTCCCCTGCCTTAGCCTCCCAAGTAGCTGAGACTACAGGCACATGCCACTGCGTCAGGCTGATTTTTTTATTTTTTTTATTTTTATTTTTTAATTTTTATTGTATTTTATGTTTTGGGGTACATGTGAGAACATGCAAGATTGTTGCATAGGTACACACGTGGGTCAGGCTGATTTTTTGTATTTTTATTAGAGATGAGCTCTGACTAGGTTGCCCAGGCTGGTCTCAAACTCCTGGGCTCAAGCAGTCCTCCTGCCTCAGCCTCCTAGAGTGCTGGGATGACAGGCAGGAGCTACCACACCGGGCAATAATAACAATCTTTTTAATGGACCCACTGAAACAAAATAGAACCTGCTCAACTAAAACTTCCTGGCTATCCTCAATATTAAAATCATCCTATCCTAATAAGAATTACCCTAAAATCTATTATTGCCAAATATAAGTTTTCAGTACATCACTGAATACTGAAGTTTGTTATATTGGGGAAATTGGCTTTTGAAAATTTTTTAATTGATTGTAGATAACACTGTGTTCAGTAGCTGTGATGGAAGTGGAAGTGGCATTCTACACCAGATGACTGCTGGTACAATACTCATCTCTATAGAATCTCGTTATTGTAAGGACCGCCTCATGTATTATCATTCTGAAAATCACCATCTGTAAAAATAGGAAGCAAATTAAAGCTAGAAATGTATATGATTTGATTTCTCTGTTTTGGCTGGCCTCAATTCTGTAGCTTCCTAACACATTTGAAGTAAGGATCCTTGCCTGTGGTTGTATTATTAATACATTCTATGTAAGCTTAGTTTAAATGATATTGCTCCAGCCAGGCGTGGTGGCACCTGTAGTCCCAGCTACTTGGGAGGCTGTGCTGGGAGGATCCCTTGAGCCCAGGAGTTTGAGGCTATAGCGAGCTATGATGGTGCCACTGCTTTCCAGCCTGGGTGACAACAACACCTTGAAAAAAATTAACATAAAATGATATTGTTCATGTGAAGGAATGTCCATTATTTTGCAAAGATCGTGCTCTTTTGGTTTTGGTAGCTTTTAAAAGTTTTGGATTTGGAAATTGAGTTCTTCAAGTTTATTATTCAGGGTTGTGCTTACAATTCTAGGTTTAGAAACAGTTTGTCAATATCTACGAAATAAACTGCGGGTATTTTTGTTGGAGCAGCACCAACTCTATAGCTGGGAAGAAGTGACATCTTAGCAATACCGTGACTACAATAATGAAAAAGCAGTATACTCCATTTATTTAGGTTTTCCTTTTTCTCTTTCTTTCCTTTCTCTCTTCTCCTTCGTTGCCTTCCCTCCCCTCCCTCCCTCGCTCCCTCCCTCCCTTTCTTGAGACAGGGTCTCCATCTGTTCCCCCAGCTGGAGTGCATTGGCCCGATCATGGCACTGTAGCCTCCATCTCCAGCGCTCAGTCCATCCTTCCACCTCAGCCTCCCTAGTAGCTGGGATTACAGGTGCACACCATCATGCCGGGCTAACTTTTGTATTTTCAGTAACAACAGGGTTTGGCTTGGCCAAGTTGCCGAGGCTCATCTGGACTCCTGACCTCAGGTGAGCCCTCCTGGCTCCCAGGCCTCCCAGAGTGCTGGTACTAAGTTTTAATTGTGTTCCATAGTTTTCTGGATACAGATAGGTTCATATTATAATTCACATTTTGTTAGATTTCTATACAAGGATTTATTTTTGTTGCTTTATTGCAAGTGACAGGCTTTTAAAGTTTTCCAGTTTCAGTTGACTTAATATATTGCTCTTGTACTTTTGCTTCTTGTTATCTCCCCACTCCTAACAAGTCGAAGGAGAGGAGGCTCCACCTCACTTTCTTTCTTTCTTTCTTTTGAGACAGAGTTTCACTTTTGTTGCCCAGGCTGGAGTGCAATGGCACGATCTTGGCTCACCACAACCTCCGTCTCCCAGGTTTAAGCGAGTCTCCTGCCTCAGGCTCCTGAGTAGCTGGAATTACAGGCATGCACCACTACACCCGGCTAATTTTTGTATTTTTAGGGGGTTTCACCGTGTTGGACAGGCTGGTCTCGAACTCCTGACCTCGCGATCCGCCCGCCTTGGCCTCCCAGAGTGCTGGGATTACAGGCATAAACCACCGCGCCCCGCCCTCCATCTCACTTTCAATTTCCGAAATCATATAGATAAAGAGCGGAGGGGGCGCGCTGCTTCCGCTGCTGGGGAGCGCGGAGCGTCCTGCGCTGCCCCTGGAGGCCGGCAGGGGGCGCCCGACCATTCCTTTGAGCCTTCGTGGCGCGCATGCGCATTCCCTCCGCGGCGTTGCCTCAGGGTGCCGGAGCTTGGCTTCTCCTGGAACCGCCAGGAGTGCGGCTTGGCGATGACCTAGGGCTGCGCCCTCGGTGAGGAAAAAGCTTCCCAGAGGAACTCTGCCGGGAGGGGGGTCTCTAGAGTTATTTTCCTTTTTAAGAATATTTTTGGCCTGTCGCGGTGGCTCATGCCTGTAATCGCAGCACTTTGGGAGGCCGAGGCTGGCAGATCGAGATCGAGACCATTCTGGCTAACATGGTGAAACCCCGTCTCTACTAAAAATACAAAAATTAGCCGGGCGTGGTGGTGCGCACCTGTAGTCTCATCAGCTGTTCGGGAGGCTGAGGCGGGAGAATCGCTTAAACCCGAGAATCGGAGGTTGCAGTGAGCCGAGATCGCACCACTGCACTACAGCCTGGGTGACAGAGCGAGACTCTGTCTCAAAAAAAAAAAATGTTTTTTATTTATTTAATTTATTATTATTATTATTTCGAGACAGAGTCTCGCTCTGTTGCCAGGCGCCAGGCTGGAGTGCAGTGGCGCAATCTCGGCTCAGTGCAACCTCCGCCTTCCGGGTTGAAGCCATTCTCCTGCCTCAGCCTCCCAAGTAGCTGGGATCAACAGGCGCGCGCCACCATGCCTGGCTAATTTTTGTATTTTTAGTAGTGACGGGGTTTCACCAGGTTTAATGGTAGTTCCTTATCATTTCTTGTACGGTGTTCCTCCTCCTGCTTTCTGAAGATGCCACTTTGGAACAGAGTAAATTATGATAAACTTGCTTCTTTCACTGTGCTCAGTGACTCGCCTCAAATTATTTCCTTGTGTAAGATCTAAGAACCCTTTCTTGGAGTCTGGACTCCTTTTTCCTGTAGCAGTGGCATTGCTACTGATCAAGGAACCCACTTCACAGTAAATGAAATACACCATAGGCCTATGCTCATGGAATTCAGGGGTTATGCAGTGTTCTCCATCATCCTACTGGTTCTGTTTTTCTGCTGGAACTCAGACTGAGACAAATACATAGTGAAAGGTAAGTCTTCCTACCCCCTTGACTTCAAGTCCATGTTCCAGAGGAAGCCACTGCATTTCCTTGTGTATCCTTCTAGAGAGATTTTCATAAACATATTTGTATGTACACGCTATCAATTAAGAGTCAAACTCAGCTGGGCATGGTGGCTCATGCCTGAAATCCCAGGACTTTGGGAGGCTGAGACAGGCGAATCACCTGAGGTTGGGAGTTCGAGACCAGCCTCACCAACATGGAGAAACCCCGTCTCTACTAAAAATACAAAGTTAGCCAATCCCAGCTACTCTGGAGGCTGAGGCAGGAGAAGCACTTGAACCCAGGAGGCAGGGGTTGCAGTGAGCCGAGATCGTGCCATTGCACTCCAGCCTGGTGACAGAGCAAGACTTCATCTAAAAAAAATGAGTCAAACTCTATAATATTTGAGGAGGTTTATTCTGAGCCAGAAGTGAGTGATTATGGCCCAAGGCATAGTCCCAAGAGATCCTAAGACCCTGTGCCCGAGGTGGTGGGGCTACCGCTTGGTTTTATGCATAGGTCATAGATGGATTCAAAGATTTTCTTTTCTTTTTTTTTTTTAATCTTTTTTTCTTTTGCTTGTTTTTCTTCCTCCAGAACGGTCGTGAACTTGATGGATTCAAAGATTTGCTGATTGGAACTTGGCTGAAAGAGGTTAAGTTATTATCTAAAGACCTGGAGTTAATAAAATGTCTGGGTTAAGGGAAACCAAGGTTCTATTTTATTTATTTTAATTTGACAGGGTCTCTGTTGCCCAGGCTGGATTGTAGTGGCACAATCTATGGTTTACTGCATCCTGGACTTCTTGGCGGCCTCCCAAAGTGCTGGGATTACAGGCATGAGCCAACACCTAGGCCAAGGTTCCTAGACAGATGCAGTTCCAGGTAGCAGGCTTCAGAGAGAATATACTGTAAACGTTTCTTACCAGAGTTAGAAAGGTGCCAGACTCTTACATTTTCTCCTGCATCAGGAAAAGACATGGAAAAGGAAGGAGATTCTCTACAAAATAGATTTTCCCCAGGAGACAGTTTTGTAGGGCTACATGTAAGTGTGAAATACTTTGTTTTCTTCCAGGGTCTGCTATCATGTGATGTATCTCAATGCTACAGTCTGTTTGGTCAGTTTTAAGGTATCTGTTTTAATTTAATTTAAAGATGCTGGTCAGTTATACCTGAATTCCAAAGGGAGGAGAGTATAATGGGACATGTCCAAACCCTGCTTTCCGACAGGGACTGAACTTCAGATTAACTTTGGCATTGAGAGAATCAGTTCATTGAGTTGGTTGGGGGGGGCTTAGAATTTTATTTTTGGTTTACAAAGTATAGATAACTATGCCTATACCTATATAAAAAATGTGTATATTTGTGTGTATATATCCTTTGTTTTACACAAATGACGCCTACTTTTTTTTTTTTTTTTGGTAGCGATGAGGTCTCAGGCTAATTTCAAACTCCTGGGCTCAAGAGATCCTCCTGCCTAAGCCTCCCAGAGCACTGAAGTTACAGGCTGCGTAACGTACACAGTGAAGTAAATCACTGCGCCCAGTCCTGCTTCGCCCTCTTAAAACCGCACTTGGGGGCTCTCCTCAGTGCAGACTTGGGCTCGTTCCTCCAGAAGGCGCAGACTCCGCCTGCGCGGAACGCCCCTTGCCGTCTTTCCTCCGCTTTCGCCGATCTTTCAATTTCAGGGAATGCCCTCTGGCGCCCTTCTCGGGAGCACGCACGCGAACGCCGCAGGATTCCAAGAAGTGGGTACTGAGGCAAAGGGTACGCGCGTTCATAATGGGAAGACCCCAAAAACGCCCACCCAAACGTGGTCCCAGTCCCCGCGGCCCACAGAGCAGCTGCTCCCACTCGCGGAGCGCGCCCTGTCCAGCCGACTTCGGATCCGTGTGAGCCGAAGGGAAATGGCACCCGAAAGGGTCTTCACGTGCACTGCCTCGTGACAACTAAGGTGGACCCTCTCCTACTTCTATAAGTCAGCTGTAGCTCGGCGGGGCTTTCAGAAGCCCCTGGGCTTCCAATACGGAAGTTCCCCGTCCCTTCTGCCCCAACGTAGCATGGCGCGGACTGCAGCCACTTCCGAGATCCGCAGGCGACGAAGTCTCCCTGCCAGGATCAAAGATGGCCGCGCGCCCCCCACGCGCCTACTCTCGCCGGCCACTCCCGGCTCCGCTCTAGCCGCCGCTCTCGGTGAGCGCCGCTGCCAGCCAATCGCGGGGCGCAGACGCCGCCGGCCCCGCCCCGCGGATCAGCTGAGGGAGCCGCAATGTCTGTTGACAGCGGCCGCGGCGCAGCCGGTTCCGGGTTCGGCGCGGGGCGGGGGTAAGCGCGGCTGGTGAGGGAGCTGCGTTGGGCGGCGAGGCGGGACGCGGCTGCGCCCGTGGGAGGGGGCGCCCGCCGGCGTCCTGGCCGGGCCGCGGGGCCGCGTGGGCGCGGGCGGCCGGGCTGGGGCCCGCCGGGTGGGGCGGGCGCCGAGTCTCGGCCTTTGGGGTCGGGAGTCTCCACAGGCGTTTCCGGGGTCTCCGCAGATGTGAATCCCGATGGAGCGGCCCGAGGAAGGCAAGCAGCCGCCGCCGCCGCAGCCCTGGGGGCGGCTCCTGCGCCTGGGCGCCGAGGAGGGCGAGCCACACGTCCTCCTGAGGAAGCCGGAGTGGACCATCGGGCGGAGACGAGGTGCGGGGCCCGGGGCGGCGCGGGGCGGGGCGGGGCGGCGCGGGGCGGGGCCGGTCTCGGACTGAGCCACCCGTTTGCGGCAGGCCTCTGGGGCGCCGGTGAAGGGTGCTCGCCTCGTCTTCCGAACTGCTGTTTATTCGGGTGTCTGGGTGCCTGAGTCATGCGCATCATTTAGCCCTCATTACAACTTTATAAACTAGCTGTATTGATGTATCCTCCAGAATGCAGTACTGTCACGTTCGTTGCTGAACAAAGTGTATTTTCTGACTACAGTGGAACGAAATTAGAAATCAGTAACTGAAGAAAAAGTGGAACGTTCACAGATAGGTGGACGTTAAACACCACACCCTCAAAGCAACCGATGGGTCAAAGAAGTCCTCACAGGGGACAAATGAAACAAAAATAGAATACACCAAAATGTATTTAGGAGGCAGCCAAGGCAGTACTCAGGGTGAAATTTACAGCTGTAGTGCCTGCATTAAAAACGATCTCAAGTTGCAGTCCCTAGCATATTTATTTACTTAATGAACCTGGAAAGGTAAGAACTTGAACAAAGTCGGAGGAAGTTCCCTCACCCTCCACATTCACCGCCTCCATGCTCCTGAGTGATCATCTGGTAGTGTGATTTCTCCTGTAGCCTTTGTACGGGGAGAGAAATGCACTGGTCATGTCAACAAAAACGTTTACTTTGAAAATTAATAAATTGACATTCTGACATTATACTTTTTTTTTTTTTTTGAGATGGAGTTTCACTCTTGTTGCCCAGGTTGGAGTGCAGTGGCACGATCTCGGCTCACAGCAACCTCCACCTTGGGTTCAAGTGATGCTCCTGCGTCAACCTTCCAGGTAGCTGGGATTACGGGCATGCGCCACCACGTCTGGCTGATTTTGTATTTTTAGTAGAAACGGGGTTTCTCCATGTTGGTCAGGCTGGTCTCAAACTCCCGACCTCAGGTGATCCACCTGCCTTGGCCTATCAAAGTGCTGGGATTACAGGTGTAAGGCACCGCACCCAGCCTGACATTATACTTTAGAAAGAAGTGAGGATGGGAAATATTTGCTGTTTAGAAGCAATTTTTTTTGGGTTAATTTTACCCCTTATAATATGCTTGCACCTGTTTGTTTTTTTTTAATTTACCCACAGCATGAAATGTTTTTTGTTTTTTGTTGGGTTTGTTTTTCGAGACAGAGTCTTGCTCTATCACCCAGGCTGGGGTGCAGTGGTGTAGTCTCAGCTCACTGCAACCTCTGCCTCCCAGTTCAAGTGATTCTCCTGCCTCAGCCTGTGTGGAGTAGCTGGGACTACAGGCGTGCGCCACCATGCCTGGCTAATTTTTGTATTTTCAGTAGAGACGAGGTTTTGCCATGTTGCCCAGGCTGGTCTTGAACAACTGAGCTCAAGTGGTTCGTCTGTTTCGGCCTCCCAAAGTGCTGGGATTACAGGCGTGAACCACTGTGTCCGACCTGGTTTTGTTTGTTTTTTTCCGGAGATTTGACAGTCTTAAATTCCAGTATCAAGTTAAAGTTAATTTTACAACTTTGAAAGTGTTTCGATATCGTTACAACATATCAAAGTTATTCCTTTAGGACAAGAGGAAGTATTTGAGGGTTCTTCCCATTGTCCTTACTTGATAGACTAGGGGGTTTGGTGAAGAGCAGACTCTGGATATAAATTATGTGTGTTGACAAACCTGTCAACACATAACTTCAGGCTAACAGCATATCTTTCTGTGGCTTTGTACCTATTTCATAGAGTTAGTCTGAGAAATTAATGAGATCATACACAAACTGCTCAGAGAGAACTTTAGAGTTAGCAATGTTGGCTATTGTTACTGTAACATACGTGTTATTACATGTTAGGACATACATGTTAAGACAAGGAGCAAAAATAAGTCATTGAGTTTATCTTTTCCCTTTTTTTTTTGAGATGGAGTCTTGTTCTGTGACCCAGGCTGGAGTGCAGTGGTGTGAACTCGGCTCACTGCAACCTCCTCCTCCCCGGTTCAAGTAATTCCCTGCCTTAGCCTCCCATGTAGCTGGGATTATAGGCACCTGCCACCATGCCTGGCTAATTTTTTTTTTTTTAGTAGAGACAAGGTTTCAGCATCTTGGCCAGGCTGGTCTTGAACTCCTGATATCGTAATTGACCCGCCTCAGCCTCCCAAAGTACTGGGATTACAGGCATGAGCCACCGCGCCTGGCCTGTCTTTTCCTTAATAGGAATGATTTTAGTGAATTTATGAATAATGTTGCCAGCACAAACTTAAAGATTATTGTACTAGTCTGTTCATACTGCCATAACAAGATACTACATTCTGGGTGGCTTAGCATCAGAAATTTATTTTATTTAATTAATTTATTTTTTGAGTCAGAGTCTTGCTCTGTCACCCAGGCTGGAGGGCAGTGGCGTGATCTCTGCTCACTGCAACCTCTGCCTCCCAGGTTCAAGTGATTCTCCTACCTCAGCCTCCCAGGTAATTGGAACTACAGGCATGTACCACCACGCCCAGCTAATTTTTTCTATTTTAGTAGAGACAGGGTTTCACCATGTTGCCCAGGCTGGTCTCGAACTCCTGAGCTCCAGCAATCCGCCTGCCTCAGCCTTCCAAAGTGTTACGATTATGGGCGTGAGCCACTGTGCTTGGCCAGAAATTTATTTTCATGGTTCCAGAGGCTGGGAAGTCCAAGATGAAGGTCCTGGCAGATTGAGTTCCTGGTGAGGGCTCTCTTCTTGGCTTGTAGATGGCACTTTCTTGCTGTGTTGCCACATGGTAGAGAGGGAGGACTCTGTCTCTATGTCTCCTCTTAAGAGGGCAGATTCACATCAGGTAACCTCATTTAACCTTTATCAGCTGACAGGCCCCATCTCCAAATATAGTCACATTGGGTCCAGCCCTACAGGGTTCTGTGAGCCCCTCTCTGCTGGCGTGGAGACCGAGAAATTGTAGAAATAAAAGACACAAGGCACAGAGATAGAGAAAAGAGAGTTTGGGCCCCGGGGGTCCACTGCCAACCAAATCGTGGAGTCCTGCAGTGGCCCCGAGTGTCAGCACATTCTTTGATTCAGTACACAGCTGGGGGCAGGGAAGGTAGGGTGTCAGTAGGGCGTGGCCTTGTTGGTCAGTGCCTGGGGGCAGGGCATGGCAGTGATAGGGTCAAGTACATCACGTGTCATACAGGTAGGGGCTCAGGAGTTTTCAGCAGCCGAGATGAGGTGAGGAGCCTAATGCATCAGCACTTTACCGTACTTGTTAAGAAAGAACCAGACATTAAGATTTACGTTACTTTTACTGATCTCTTCTAAGAAAGAAAACAGGTGCAGAAGTGGAACATGAGATTGACATGGAATGTGGCCACTGAAGCCCAGCATAACACAGAGATAATTAAGCTCCCGGGTGTCTGTGGGCCTACTACCTCACAGTGTCAGGCCTACCGCAAGAGCTTGGAGAAGCGGAGTTTTCTCCTGACTCCTCCGAGGAAGGACACGTCTCAGTTATTTTGGACGTCTCCTTCCCTAGGTGGCTAAACAATACGCGCTTTCCCAGCAAGCGCTGGCGCTGTCGCTCAGCCAAGGCGCCCTCCAGCAGTCCTTGTTCAGGCATAACAGAGGGCTTGAAGCAGCTTGCCTTAGGGTCATTCATTTCACAATGTCGCCCCAGGTTCACACTTCCGACCTGAGAGGCATTAGTAAAAGAATTAAGATCACCTGTGATTAACTAAGATTACCTATGAATAGCTAATAACTACTATGGTTATATTTCTAGTTACTTTCTTCTTTCTTATTGATATGGAAATAGGCTGAGGCTTTTGGCTACTGCTTCGCCACTTACGGGATCCTAACCCGTAGAGATTAGGACTTAAATATATGAATTTTAGGGGGATACAAACACTCAGTTCCTAACAGTTGTAGAACTTAATTATTTTATTTATTTATTTATTTTAAGACAGATTCTTGCTCTGTCGCCTAGACTGGAGTACAGTGGCGTGAGCTCAGCACATTGCAACCTCCGTCGCGGGGTTTAAGCAATTCTCCCACCTCAGCCTTCCGAGTAGCTGGGATTACAGGCTTGCGCCACCACGCCTGGCTGATTTTTGTATTTTTAGTAGCAACAGAGTTTCACTATATTGGCCAGACTGGTCTTAAACTCCTGACCTTGTGATCCACCCACTTTGGCCTCCCAAAGTGCTGGGATTATAGGCGTGAGCCACTGTGCCCGGCCTATTTATTTATCTTTTTGTGACGGAGTCTTGATGTGTTACCCAGGCTGGAGCACAGTGGCGTGATCTTGGCTCACTGCAACCTCCGTCTCCCAGGTTACAGTGATTCTCCTGCCTCAGCCTCCAGACTAGCTGAGATTATAGGCGTGTGCTACCGTACCAGGCTAATTTTTTTTGTTTTTGTTGTTTGTTTTTTTGAGACAGAGTCTCCTCCTGTCGCCCAGGGTGGAGTGCAGTGACACACGCGATCTTGGCTCACTGCCACCTCCACCTCCTGGGTTCAAGCAATTCTTCTGCCTCAGCCTCCTGGGTAGATGGGATGATAGGCGGCTAATTTTTGTATTTTTTTAGTAGAGACAGGGTTTCACCATGTTGGCCAGGCTGGTCTTGAACTCCTGACCTCGTGATCTACCCACCTTGGCCTCCCAAGGTGCTGCGATTACAGGCGTGAGCCACCGTGCCTGACCTTTTCAGTATTTTTAGTAGAGGTGAAGTTTCAGTATGTTGGTCAGGCTGGTCTTGAATTCCTGACCCTAAATGTTCCACCTGCCTTGGCCTCCCAAAGTACTGGGATTATAGGCGTGAGCCACTGTGGCCAGCCAGAACTTGATTATTTTAAAGCAGTGATGTGCCTGCCCCATACAAGACATTATTTGGGGGAAAAGGTAAAGCCTAGTTAACGTGTAGGAAGTGATGCAACAACCTTGTCTTCCCAAAGAGCTATTTATCTTTTTTTTTTTTTTGAGATGGATTCTTACTCGTGTTGCCCAGGCCTGAGTACAGTGGTATGATCTCCACTTTCTGCAGCCTCTGCCTCCCAGGTTCAAACAGTTCTCTTGCCTTAGCCTCCGGAGTAGCTGGGATTACAGGCGTGTGCCACCATGCCTGTGTAATTTTTATATTTTTAGTAGAGATGGGGTTTCACCATGTTGGTCAGACTGCTCTTGAACTCCTGACCTCATGATCCGCCCGCTTTGGCTTCCCAAAGTGCTGGGATTACAGGTGTGAGCCACTGTGGCCTGGCTCAGATCTTACTTTTGATGAACCTCAGTTCATCATTTTTTTTTTCTGGTTTGTGCTTTTTGTGAAGCACATGCCAGACCCAACGGCACTAAGATTTTCGCCTCCTCTTTTCCACTGGAACTTTCATAGTTTTAGATTTTACACTTGTCTTTGCCCACCCTTAACGCGGCTGCATGATGGTAAGTCAGTTAAGTAGTGTGGTCTTCCAACTTCATTCTTTTTCAGAACTGCTTTGGTTATCCTACAGTTTTTTTCTGTGAACTTTAGAATCTGCCTGTCAGTTTCTACAAGCCCTCTGGGATTTTGATTGAAATTGCGTTGAATCTATGAAACAATCTGGGGGAGAGCTGGCATCTTAACAATATTGAGTCTTCTGATTCACACACCCGTAGGTCAGTGATGGGAGCAAGGCTCAGGCTGTAGCAGATTCAGGTTGTCATTCTATGGGGAACATTTAGGAAAAGAACATTTGCATGGTCACTGTCTCTTGGACAGATCCTTTGCTTTTTAATTGCCTTTGGTGTCTTATAGTATGTTTATATATCCTTATAGATTATATGAAACAGTAAAGGTTAATGATGAGATATTAAAAAGCCTTTTTTCTTTTAAGGAGAGAGCAAGTATTGAGGATTTTCCCTCATGCATTTAATGAAGATAGAATTATTGTACTCAGGTACAGATGCATCCCTGTATATAAGATGCATTTTCTTAGAACAGTTGGCTCAGTCACTTTTTCTGTGACTGTTGTTGCTTCAATTTTATGATGATTTATGAAACCTAAGTTTACACAGAAAAGAAATTCAGGACTAAATTAAGATACTGAAGAATTACTTAAGCCCCTGAGTTTTTTTAAAGTTCCAGTAATGCTTATCAGGTTAGCTGTGTATGTGTGCATATTGTAAAATTGCCATTTAAGAGTCTGTGTGTAGCTGGAGGTGTTGATGGGTGTCCTTGTTGATGGGGATTCAGAAAGGTTCAGGACATAGTCCTTGCCCCTTTACTTTGGGTTAGCACTTAAATACTTCTAAAATTTCTTCATACGTTGATTGGTTAAGTGTGTTTTTACATACGTGCAATGGGGATCCTGAGTTTGAACCACATACTTCAGTAAGGCAAAGGGCAGTAGTGGTCACAGTTCCCACAATCATATCCCATGTTGTCCCACCCTCTCTTTTTTTAGGTTGCGACCTTTCATTCCCCAGCAATAAACTGGTCTCTGGAGATCACTGTAAGATTGTAGTGGATGAAAAATCAGGTCAGGTGACACTGGAAGATACCAGGTGAGTACATTCTGAGCTTCTTTTGGTGTTTCTTCCAGTAGCTTAAGAAGCCTGACTTCGTGCTAGCACACTGTGTGCCATGGCTGAGGAGGAGGAGAAATGCCGTGTCTTTAGTGTGATGACAGCAACTCATTTTTATCACATGGTACAGGCCTGTGTCACTTAGCGACAGGAATACCGTCGGAGAAATGTGTTGTTGGACAGTTCCATCATCTTGCAAACATCATAGGGTATACTTACACAAACCTAGATGGCATAGCCTACTCCACACTTAGTCTATGGTCTAGCCGGTCGCTCCTAGGCTGTAAACCTGTACAGCATGCTACTGTAATGAATCCTACAGGCAGTTGTACCACAATGATGAAAGTAGCTATCTAAACATAGAAAAGGTACAGTAAAAATGTGATATTTTAATCTTATGGTACTACTATCATATATGCAGTCTGTTGAACAAAACATTATTATCTGGGGCATGACTGTAGTTGATTAGGCTCACAAGGTATGAGAAAAGATATATCTCCTGGTTTCCAGGATGGGACACTTAGTGACACTTTAGTGTCTGTGACCCTTCTTGAATGTATTCAAATTAAATGTGTCTCAGAAATGAGACTTAAAAGATAACTGATAATTTTTGGTTCTTGCAAGCCTATTCAAGCTTGATTTCTTTCTCCCAAATCAAAAAATCTTTTTTGAAAACTAATAAATTCTCGTTCTTGTACATCCTAAGTACAGGTTGAGTATCCTGTATCGGAAATGATTGAGACTAAAATGTTTAGATTTTGGATTTTTTTCAGATTTTGGAATATTTGCATTATACTTACGAGTTGAGCATATCTAATTCAGAAATCTGAAATGCTCCAGTGAGTATTTTTTGAGTGTCTTTTTGGTGCTAAAAAAAGTTTCAGATTTGAGATTTCTGATTGGGGCATTCAGCTTAGGAATATTTGGCTAGAAAGTGGAAAGCTTGGCCAGGCGCAGTGGCTCACACCTGTAATCTCAGCACTTTGGGAGGCCGAGGCGAGTGGATCACGAGGTCAAGAGATCGAGACCATCCTGGCCAACATGGTGAAACTCCGTCTCTACTAAAAATACAAAAATTTAGCTGGGCGTGGTGGTTCACACCTATAGTCCCAGCTACTCGGGAGGCTGAGGCAGAGAATTGCTCGAACCCAGGAGGCGGAGGTTACAGTGAGCCGAGATCACGCCACTACACTCCATCTTGGGCGACAGAGCAAGACTCCGTCTCCGAAAAAAAAAATGCATGTGTAGGTATATTTATTTCACATAAATGCGATTACACTGCACATACTGTTGTAGCGTCAGCTTTTTTCTTTTTCTTTTTTTGCCCAGGCTGGAATGCAGTGGCACAATCTCAGCTCACTGCAGCCTCTGCCTCCCAGGTTCCAGGGATTCTCCCGCCTCAGCCTCCCATGTAGCTGGGATTACAGGCACGCACCACTGCACCTGGTTAGTTTTTTTGGACTTTTAGTAGAGAGGGGTTTCACCATGTTGGCCAGGCTGGTCTCAAACTCCTGACTTCAGGTGATCCACCTGCCTTGGCCTCCCAAAGTGCTGTGATTACAGGCGTGAACCACCGCACCTGGCCAGCTTTTTTTTCCTTGGTGTTTTATGGAGCGCTTCATATGTCATTGTTTTTTGTTGTTTTATGATAGTTTGTCACTTCCCTTCTTGGTGGATATTTATTGTTTTGACTTTTCTTATAAATAACCCTGCAGTGACTCTTTCCCAAACTCTGCCTTCATGTCTATTTTCTTAGCCTGATTTCTTGGAAAGGAAGCCTATGTTAGAATGTGTCTGTTCATTTTTTGTTTTTTCTTTTTTTTGAGCTGGAATCTTGCTCTTGTTGTCCAGCCTGGAGTGCAGTGTAATAATCTCAGCCCAACTGCAGCCTCCAAGTGATTCTCCTGCCTCAGCCTCCTGAGTAGCTGGGATTACAGGTGCCTACCACCATACCTGGCTAATTTTTATATTTTTAGTAGAGATGGGGTTTTGCCATCTTGGCCAGGCTGGTCTTGAACTGCTGATCTCAGGTGATCCACCCGCCTCAGCCTCCCAGATTGTGGGATTATAGGTGTGAGCCACTGCGCCTGGCGTTTTTTTTTTTTTTTTTTTTTGAGACAGAGTTTCGTTCTTGTTGCCCAGGCTGGAGTGCAGTGGCGTAATCTCAGCTTGCTGCAACCTCAATCTCCCAGATTCAAGCGATTCTCTTGCCTCAGCCTCCTGAGTAGCTAGGACTACAGGCATACGCCACCACACCCAGCTAATTTTTGTATTTTCAGTAGGGACGGGGTTTCGCCATGTTGGTCAGGATGGTCTTGATCTCTTGACCTCATGAACCACTTACCTCGATCTCCCGAAGTGCTGGGATTACATATGTGAGCTACTGCACTTGGTCTTTTTTTCTTTTTGAGACAAAGTCTCACTCTGTGGCCTAGGCTGGAGTGTAGTGGCATGATTTGGCTCATTGCAACCTCTACCACCTGGGTTTGAGTGATTCTCCTGCCTCAGCCTCCCGAGTAGCTGGGATTACAGGCATATGCTACCAAGCTTACCTAATTTTTGTATTTTTTTTTTTTTTAGTGGAGATGGGGTTTTACCAAGTTCGTCAGGCTAGACTTGAACTCCTGGCCTCAGGTGATCACCCACCTTGGCCTCCCAAAGTGCTGGGATTACAGGCGTGAGCTCCTGCACCCTGTCAGAATGTGCCTATTTTAAATCTGCTATAAGTGGCAGGTGGTCTTCTAGCAGTATGTTGAGAGTGTGCTTTTCTCACTGCAGGATTTTTTTTAGTTGGTAAAGATTAGGCTTTATGAGATTCTTAGGCAACTAATAGTTTCAGGGATAGAAGGTTAGGAAGTAGGTTTTGTTAGGAAGAACTGATGCTCCTTTTCCTAGTCTAGTAGGTATCAGACCAAGTTATTTCTCGGCACAATGGAGAAGGCAGAGTGCTGGTCCTGGGTTGTCCCACCTGTACCTGGGCCTGGCTTCCCTGTGCTGGGTGCTGGTCCTGGGTCATCCCACCTGTACCAGGGCCTGGCTTCCCTGCTCTGGGTGCTGGTCCTAGGTCATCCCACCTGTACCAGGGCCTGGCTTCCCTGTGCTGGGTGCTGGTCCTGGGCCGTCTCACCTGTACCACGGCCTGGCTTCCCTGCACTGGGTGCTGGTCCTGGGCCATCCTACCTGTACCACGGCCTGGCTTCCATGTGCTGGGTGCTGGTCCTGGGCCGTCCCACCTGTACCAGGGCCTGGCTTCCCTGCGCTGGGTGCTGGTCCTGGGCCGTCTCACCTGTACCAGGGCCTGGCTTCCCTGCGCTGGGTGCTGGTCCTGGGCTGTCCCACCTGTACCAGGGCCTGGCTTCCCTGTGGTGGGTGCTGGCCCTGGGCCATCCTGCCTGCTTCAGGGCCTGGCTTCCCCATGCTGGGTGCTGGTCCTGGGCCGTCCCACCTGTACCAGGGCTTAGCTTCCCTGTGCTGACTGTATGGTGGTGTTAGTTTCCTGTGGCTATTGTAACAACTTGCCACAAGCTTAGTGGATTTAAAAAACACAAATTTAGGCTGGGCGCGGTGGCTTACGCCTGTAATCCAAGCACTTTGGAGGCCAAGGCGGGCGGATCACCTGAGGTCGGGAGTTCAAGACCAGCCTGACCAACATGGTGAAACCCCGTCTTTAAAAAAAAACACACAAATTTATTGTCTTACTCTAGAGTTAGGGAGGTCCAAAGTCCAACGTGGATCTGATGGGGCTAAAATCAAGCTCTGTACAGGGCTGGTTTCTTCTTGAGGTTCCAGGGGAGAATTTGTTCTCTGCCTTTTCCAGCTTCCAGAGGTGCTACGTTCCTTGGCAGAGGTGGGCTTAGGGGTGGATGCTCAGGCAGAAGAAACGCATGTGTGGGGACCCCCAAGCATGAGCAGGGCCTTGTGGTCAGAGTGCGTGGTGAGCAGCAGAGGGAGTTTGGGCTTTAACCTGAGAGCAGTGAGGAGTCATCGAGAGAAATGAAATAAGCAGATTTTTGTTTGGAAAGAGCGTGAGGATGAGTGATGACTGCAGTTGTCCGTTGGCATCCAGGGGGATTGGCTCCTGTGCTCCTGCATGCACTCAGACCCGTGCGCACTCAAGCCCTGCAGCCAGCTCTGCGGAACACGGGGATGCAGAAAGTCGGTCCAGCAGATGTGTGGGTTTCGTGTCCCTCCAGTTGAAAAAAGCCCATGTATAAGTGCACTGCACAGCTCAAACCTGTGTCTTCCAGGGTCAGCTTTGTACTGCAACGGCAGAACTTGGGCACACACAGCCACTGCCTGGTTTTGAAGGTTTTCCAGGGAGATGGCCATGGCAGTTCATTTGCTTACTGTCTGCATTTGCTTTCCTGCTACAGATGGCAGAGCTGAGTAGCAGCACTGGTGACTGGTGACCAGGTGACCACAAAACCTACCCTGTTTACCATCTGTTTACAGAACTCGTTTGCCACTCTCGTACCTCAGCAAACTGTGGTGGCCACTCAGATGTGAATTCTGTCCACTGCTGGGGCCTCGAGAGTGAAGCTGCAGAGCTGAGGCTGTGTGTTTTGACTGAAATGGGTCGATTTGCTCGGTTGTGGTTTTGTGTGTCGGTATGCTGTGCTCTTGGACCTTCATCACCCAAGCAGTGCCTGATTTTCTGTCAGGTCTCTGTTCAGAAGTCCTCAGGAGGCACTTCCTGCCCCATCGACTTAGTCTCCTTCTGTCTGTCCCTAGGTCAGCAGCATCTGCATTGGCCTCTCCCCAGGCAGATCGCCTCGAGGGGCTTGGCAACCAGACCTCAGGTTCTCAGCACAGGGCCACGTCTTGTAGCTCATGGCCCAACACTTACTCTGCTGCCCAGAGCCAGTCTCTTGGGAGGAATCAGTACTTATTTGAGGCATGAGCTCTGGAGTTGTGATGGCCGCAGGGAATTGAACTGTAGATAGCACAGGTCCAACTCGGGGGAGGCTGGAGATGGAAGCACCACACTGTGGGACGAGGCCTCAGGGTCCACTAGGAGGCACATGGGAGAGAACCCGGCCCTGCAGCAGCACAGGTGCAAGCACGTGAGGAGGTGTGGCTGCTAGTTAGGCTGTCAGTCAGGGAGAAGTGGGCGAGCCATTTCTCAAGAGATTGACGAGGGTGCATGCGTGCGTGCATCGTTAAATATCGACGCCGTTCCTATGAGGATTTCCAGAATGGTCATATTGAGCCGCTTTGCTAATGGTGCTAGAAAAACAATCTTGTAACTCTAAGTTATTTTAAGTAGGATAAATTGTGTTTTTGTTTTTTTACAGTACCAATGGAACAGTGATTAACAAGCTGAAGGTTGTTAAGAAGCAGACTTACCCTCTACAGACTGGGGATGTGATCTACTTGGTGTACAGGAAGAATGAGCCGGAACACAGTAAGAGAGAGGAGGGCGTGCTGGGGTCAGACCCGCTCGGGGGTGCGCTCTGCTGAGGCTGGGAGGCATCTTCAGAGAGAGTCTGTACAGCAGATCCTTCCTGTAGGAACGTTCCTCCTGGCAACATCCCCTTTATTGGTCATGTGGTTCCTGATGTGAATAGTGTCTGCTGAGGAATGGGCGTGTTGACTTTGCAGCCTGAGTCCCAGCCGTTCCTCAGGAATACCACTGTGGTCATGAGCAGCAAATCCCAAAATGGCAGCCAAGGAGAAACTAGTGGAGATGGGTTAGGGTGTACAGGAGAGGAACTTGAGTTATGGGGAGTAAAACCTAGGACCAGGGGTCTGGAGGCCATATGAGAAACATTGGAGGTTAGACTGGATTCCAGTAAGACTTTCTCAGCTCCAGGTGTCTGTGTTTTTGTTTTGTGGAAGATGGTATAGGATAAGGAAAGTTATGGGAGTCCTTCGAAGGTCACCCTGAAATATTTATTTGTTTAACTTTTTTTTTTTTTGAGACGGAGTCTTGCTCTGTCGCCAGGCTGGAGTGCAGTGGCGCAATCTCAGCTCACTACAACCTCCGCCTCCTGGGTTCAAGTGATTCTCCTGCCTCTGCCTCTCAAGTAGCTGGGACTACAGGTGCCCGCCACCACGCCCAGCTAATTTTTGTATTTTTAGTAGAGAGGGGATTTCACCATGTTGGCCAGGATGGTCTCGATCTCTTTACCTTGTGATCTGCCCACCTTGGCCTCCCAAAGTGCTGGGATTACAGGCGTGAGCCGCTGCGCCCGGCCTATTTAACTTTTTTTTGAGACAGAGTCTCACTCTGCTGCCCAGGCTGGAGTGCAGTGGTGCAATCTCAGCTCACTGCAACCTCCACCTCCTGGGTTCAAGCGATTCTCCTGCCTCATCCTCCTGAGTAGCTGGGATTACAGGCGCCCGCCACCACACCCAGCTGATTTTTGTGTTTTTCGTAGAAAGGGTGTTTCACTATGTTGGCCAGGCTGGTCTGAGTCTCCTGACCTCAGGTGATCCGCCTGCCTCGGCCTCCCAAAGTATTGGGATTACAGGCGTGAGCCACTGCACCCAGCCACTCCTGAAATACTTAAAGACCAAAATGGTGAGGAAGAATGGAGCAAATATGTCTTCGGCATCTTCAGCATAACCGTAACCATCCCCTTGCCACACAGAAGGATCTTGTATCTGCTGCTTTTTGTGGCGTGAAATTATAAGTGAGGCATAGATTCTTCACCTTGGTCTGCCTCCTGATGCCATTTTTCCCCAAGGCTTATTTCTTTTGTGTTAGTAAAGATATTTTAGATATCTTGTTTAGATGAATTTGTTATTAGCTGATGAGTCAAAATAATCAACAAAAACAAATGACTGGAGGGAACAGAGAGAAAAATTTGAGTTCTCACTTTGCACAGGGGCCGCCACTTCTCTGACTTGATTAATTTTCTTTTAGATGTGGCATATCTCTATGAGTCTTTAAATGAAAAGCAAGGCATGACACAAGAATCCTTTGGTAAGTAAGATTATAGCAAAGAAGCAGATGCATATTAGGGGCTGTCGCATTCTTCTTTTTTTTTTTTGAGACGGAGTTTCCCTCTTGTTGCTGAGGCTGGAGGGCAGTGGAGCGATCTCAGCTCCACCTCCCAGGTTCAAGCGATTCTCCTCCCTCAGCCTCCCAAGTAGCTGGGATTACAGGCGTGCACCGCCACACCCGGTTAATTTTTTGTGTACTTTTTTTTTGGAGATGGAGTCTCGCTCTGTCGCCCAGGCTGGAGTGTAGTGGCGCGATCTCGGCTCAGTGCAACCTCCACCTCCTAGGTTCAAGCGATTCTCCTGCCTCAGCCTCCCGAGTAGCTGGGATTACAGGCGTGTGCCACCACACACGGTTAATATTTTGTATTTTTAGTATAGATGGGGTTTCACTGTGTTAGCCAGGATGGTCTTGATCTTCTGCCCTTGGGATCTGCCTGCCTTGGCCTCCCAAAGTGCTGGGATTACAGGCGTGAGCCACCACACCCTGTTGGGGCTGTTGAATTCTTAAGAGCGTTTCAGTCCCTAGAGTGTCTGCCTGAGCCCTGGATGTGTGCTTCTTCTGCTCCTTTTGGATTACAGAAGCTAATAAGGAAAACGTGTTCCATGAGACCAAAGATACCTCAGGTGCAGGGCGAGGGGTCGATCCCCAGGTCCCACCGGCGTCACCCGCCGCTCAGGTGTGCTTTGAGGAACCACAGCCATCAACATCGACGTCAGACCTCTTCCCCACAGCCTCTGCCTCTTCCACGGAGCTGCCTCCTGCAGGGCGAGAGCGTTCCTCCAGTTGCGGTGAGGTTCTGTCTCATGAGGTCTTGGTGCTGGTTGCACTACTCTTTACTGTGTTGCTACAGAGACAGATAAGCGACCGAGGACTGGCGTGAGGTTCTCAGTAGTAAGATTTCGTGGTAGTCAATACTGACAGTGTTGTTCCATCCCCAAGAGAAGTGAAGATCAGGGATTCCAGTACCATGGTGTGTTTTACAGTTTCATTGAGATTATAATTTACGTACCATCAAAGGCATCCAGATAAAGCATACATTTCAGTGGATTTTAGTACATCACAAGGTTGTGGGACCATCGCCATTTTCCTAGCACCAGAGAAAACTGGTGCCCATCAGCAGTCATCCCTGTCCCCTTTCCCCCAACCCTTGGCAGCTACGCGTGCTTTTGGTCTCGAGATATGTCTGTTCCCAACACTTCACGGACATGCAATCCAGCATGGTCCTTTGTGCCTGGGCTCTTTCACTTACCATGTTTTCAGAGTTCATCCAGAAGAGGGTGTATTTATTTATTTATTTATTTAGAGATGGGGTTTCTCCATGTGGGTCAGGCTGGTCTCGCACTCCCGACCTCAGGTGATCCGCCCACCTCGGCCTCCCAAAGTATTGGGATTACAGGCGTGAGCCCCATGCCCGGCCTCAGACCTCTATTTTTTATTTTTATTTTTATTTTTTGAGAGGGAGTTTTGCCCTTGTTGTCCAGGCTGGAGTGCAGTGGCGCGATCTTGGCTCATTGCAAACCTCTGCCTCCCAGGTTCAAGCAATTCTCCTGCCTCACCCTCCCAAGTAGCTGGGATTACAGGCACCTGCCACCATGCCCAGCTAATTTTTTGTATTTTTAGTAGAGACAGGGTTTCACCATGTTGGCCAGGCTGGTCTCAAACTCGTGACCTCAGGTCATCCACTCGCCTTGGCCTCCAAAGTGCTGGGATTACAGACTTTTTTTTTTGAAGACAGCTTTCCTCTTGTTGTCCAGGCTGGAGTGCAGAGGCGCTATCTTGGCTCACTGCAGCCTCCACCTCACAGGTTCAAGCAATTCTCCTGCCTCAGCCTCTTGAGTAGCTGTTTTACAGGCATGTGCTACCACGCCTGGCTAATTTTTTTTTTTTTTTTTTTTTTTTAAGTAGGAACAGGGTTTCTCCATGTTTGTCAGGAGGTCTCAAACTCCCGACCTCAGGTGATCTGCCCCGGCTCAGCCTCCCTAAGTGCTGGGATTACAGGCAGGTGTGCATCATCTGGTCATGGGTGTGTGGATTTGCCCTACGTTAGACTCAGCACTCAAGGGCTAAGCCTGGTCACAGACCTCTGCATTTGTTTCTCTGCCAGTGTGCTGCTTGCCCCCAGCTCCACCACACACAGAGATGGGGACAGATATAGTTAAGATGTTAGCTGAGTGAGCACACGCTCCTGGTAAGCCATTTGTCATTCTTAAACTGTGACATCTCAGGTTGCCAGCTGCACTGGGTTTCATTCAGTGACACCTTACAGGTGTAGTTCTCTCCTGAGGTGGACGGGTCAGCACCTGTCTTGTTTGATTCCTCTCACAGGGTCTGAGGGTGCTGGCAACTTCCCTAAAGGAGGTGGTCCCTCCGTGGCAAGTGATGAAGTCTCCAGCTTTGCCTCAGCTCTCCCAGACAGAAAGGCCGTGTCATCTTTATTGGAACCCCAGGATCAGGAGGATTTGGAGCCCGTGAGAAAGAAAATGAGAGGAGGTCAGAGTCTGGTTCTGTGGGTTGTTTGCCCTCTCATGAGCTCCTGGGGCGTTCAGGGGCCGCTGCCATGCTCCGTGCTGTGAGGCCTCGCTTCCTGCAGGGGTACGTGGACCCTGCCTCAGGCTGATGTGTGTAACACCTCCGACATTTTCTGAATGAAAATCTGGTCCTGTTTTTTGCTGTTTGCATAATCCCCATAGAACTGTGGTTTACTACAGACTGTTCTCCTGGTCTGGAAATAGTCCATTCTGAATTGAAGAATTCATCTGAAAGTCCTCCATTCTGGCCAGGTGCAGTAGCTCATACCTGTAATCCTAACACTGGGAGGCCAAGGCAGGAGAATCACTTGAGGTCAGGTGTTCGAGACCAGCCTGGGCAACAGAGCAAGACTTGGTCTCTAAAAGTAAAAATCAAGCTGGGTGCCATGGCTTACACCTGTAATTCCAGCACTTTGAGAGGCCAAGGTGGGTGGATCACCTGAGGTCAGGAGTTCGAGACTAGCCTGGCTAACACGGTGAAACCCTGTCTCTACTAAAAATGTAAAAATTAGCTGGGCGTGGTGGCGGGTACCTGTAATCCCAGCTAGTCAGGAGGCTGAGGCAGGAGAATTGCTTGTACCCAGGAGGTGAGGTTGCAATGAGCCGAGATCGTGCCACTGCACTGCAACCTGGGCAACAAGAGTGAAACTCCATCTCAAAAAAAAAAAAAAAAAAAAAATCAAAAGAGAGAGTCCTCTGTCCTGGTAGGACAATAATTTCTAAAAATGTAACTTAAATCTTCACATTGAAGATGATTTAGAGAGAAGTCTGCACTTTGAAAGCCAGAGTTCAGAAGATTATTAGAAAAGGTTTGGGAATGTTGTGGTGGAAGGCTGGCTGTGAACAGTCTGAGAGCAGCCCGCGGGCCAGGACAGCACTGGCAGGAAGGCTCCCGGAGGATCCCCAGGGAAAGAAATCTGGCTCTCTGACAGGTTGAGTTGATTGGCGTGGGGAAGGTGTGGAAAGAATCAGCAACAGGAAAAATAAGCACAGGAGTGAGGAAATTTTAGTTCTAGCAAACATGAAAAACTGTAAGTCACACAGCTTAATCTAGCACATTCCTTGGCTCAGCAGTGAATACTTACATAAGCATAATAATATAAATGTAATGTAATGAACTAACAGTTGTGTTACAGTAATGTTGGCAGGGGAGTCTCAGGTCAGAGTTTTGCCCTACTTTAATAGATTTCAGGGATGATGTCTAAAATTGATAAATTAGTATGTATCATTCTAACTTAGAAACACAGAGGTAAACACCAGAAGAAACAGCTCAAAGACATGAAAGGAGTTTTCCTCAGATGAGGGAAATTGGGTGAGGAGAGGCTGAGGCAGAGGGTGACTCCCTTTGTTTTCTTCTGAATACATGTACATTTTTTTTTTAACGAGACAAGATCTTGCTTTGTCACTCAGGCTAGAGTGCAGTGGCGCAGTCTCAGCCCACTGCAACCTCCACCTCCTGGGCTCAGACAGTCTTCCCACCGCAGACTCCCTAGTAGGTGGGACCACAGGTGAGCACTACCACACCGGGCCAATTTTTTTTTTTTTTTTTTTTTTGGTAGTTTTTTGTAGAGATGGGGTTTCACTATATTGCCCAGGCTGTTCTTGAACTCCTGGGCTCAAGCGATCTGCCCGCTTCAACCTCTGAAAGTGCTGGAATTATAGGCGTAAGCCTCTGTGCCTGACTTCTAAATATTTGGCTTTTTAAATTGTGTGCAGTTTCTTTAAAAATAAAAATTAATTAATGATTACCAACATCTGAGCATTATAGAAAAATAAAAACACATTAGAAGAGAAAAATTTTGAGCTGGTGACATCTTCAGTCTCTTAGCACTTTCCTCTGTGTACATGAGTTACAGTTTGTGTTGAAAGAAAATGACATCATACACACTGACAGCTGGCCTTCAACTCCTAACTCACGTCCTGAATTTCTTTTTTAATGTTATTAACCATTCCTCTAACACAAAACTTAAACCTCCTGGAATAGGAGATTTATTTTGGGCCTTCTTAAAAATACCCTATTTATTTGTTTATTTTTATTATTATTATTTAGGAGACAGAGTCTTACTCTGTTGCCCAGGCTGGAGTGCAGTGGCACAATCTCAGCTAACTGCAACTTCCACCTCCCAGGTTCAAGTGATTTCCAGCTAACTTTTGTATTTTCGGTAGAGACGGGATTTCGCCATGTCGGCCAGGCTGGTGTCAAACTCCTGACTTCAAGTTGATCTGCCTGCCTCAGCCTCCCAAAGTGCTGGGATTACAGGTGTGAGCCATGATGCCTGGTGAAAAATGCCCGTTAGAAATACAAGTATAAGGCAAGGCCTGTGTGTTTTCTGCTTCTGGTTCTGGACAGCTGAGGCCTGGAGACTTTCTGTGACTGCAGGTGAAGATGTTTGTAAACTGAAAATACTGCATGTGTTCCCTCCTTGGTTACGACAGTCAGAACACATCCTGTTCTCTTGCAGGCGGGGACCTTGACCTGAACCTAGAGGTGTTGGTCGCACAACCATGTAGAAACGCCCAAACTGTCCACGATGACGTCAGAGCTGCGGCTGGGAAGCCAGACAAGATGGAGGAGACGCTGACATGCATCATCTGCCAGGACCTGCTGCATGACTGCGTGAGGTGCGGCTGCGTTCACTCTTGGCTCATGGAACACAGGGTGCTGCAGGTTCCTCATCTGGTGTGGGGAGGTGGGTGGGCATGAAACAAGCCTCCGGGTCCTGTTTGCCGTAGAATCTGCTGGGGTTACCATTTTCTTTTTTTTTTAGACAAAGCCTGGCTCTGTCACCCAGATAAGAGTGCAGTGGTGCCATCTCAGCTCACTGCAACCTCTCCTTCCCTGGCTCAAGCAGTTCTCTCACCTCAGCCTCCTGAGTAGCTGGGACTACAGGTGCACACCACTATGCCTGGCTGATTTTTTTTTTAATGTTCTGATTTTAGTTTTATTTATTTATTACTATTCCTTTTTTTTTTTTTTTTGAGACAGTCTTGCTCTGTCACCAGGCTGGAGTGCAGTGGTGCAATGTTGTCTCACTGCCACCTGTGCCTCCCAGGTTCAGACGATTCTCCTGCCTCAGACTCCTGAGCAGCTGGACTACAGGCATGCACCACCATGCCCAGCGAATTTTTTTGTATTTTTTAGTAGAGACGGGGTTTCGCCATGTTGGCCAGGCTGGTCTTGAACTCCTGACCTCAGGTGATCCGCCCACCTGAGCCTCTCAAGGTGCTGGGATTGCAGGCATGAGCCACCGTGCTTGCCTATCATTTTCATTTTACTTGTGGCACCAACAAGGCGGAAACCTGGAACTCAGAGCCGGAGGCTGTAGAGCCCGCAAGGTTTCGGGAGTGTGAGTCGTGTGTGACCCAGTGAACGCTGCAGACAGATGAAAGGAACATTTTCAATGTTCTCTAGCTAGGAAAGTGTATTTAAGCATGGAATGAATGCAGGAGCAGCTGAGGAAGGGCCTCCCTGCTTTTCCATGGGAACTTAAGAGTGAGAAGCTTCCGACTTCCAGGCTAGAAACACTTGGTGTCTCTGTTGTTTGTGTTCCTCAAGTCATAAGCTACTCACCTCCGTTCCTCCTGAAAACACAGGCCTTGTGATCTCTGATTTCTTCTCATTAACAAAGACTAAGTTAAAGGGTTTTAGGCTGAATGATGGTTGGACCCTGCAAGCCCTTGTGTGGTAGGGCTGCTGCAGACCTTGGCCCTAGGGTGACAGTCGCGTGTGTGCGGCTCCGTGTGGACACGGCTCCCTCTTGTGGTTTCAGTTTGCAGCCCTGCATGCACACGTTCTGCGCAGCTTGCTACTCGGGATGGATGGAGCGCTCATCCCTGTGCCCCACCTGCCGCTGTCCCGTGGAGCGGATCTGTAAAAACCACATCCTCAACAACCTCGTGGAAGCATATCTTACCCAGCACCCAGGCAAGTGAGGGCAGTCCACCCAGACCTCTCCTTTCGCGGCACTGGGCACGTGGGCACCCAGCAGTATGGGCTGTGTCTGCCTGGCGTGTTTCACTGCCGGTGAATGGTGCTGTGTCCTTTCAATTCTAGACAAGAGTCGCAGTGAAGAAGATGTGCAAAGTATGGATGCCAGGAATAAAATCACTCAAGACATGCTGCAGCCCAAAGTCCGGCGGTCTTTCTCTGACGAAGAAGGGAGTTCAGAGGACCTGCTGGAGCTGTCGGACGTTGACAGTGAGTCCTCAGACATTAGGTAAATCAGGCCCCTGGCTCGGAGCAGAGCGTGGCAGCGGGAGCAGCATCAGCACTGTGGCTGAGCGCTCGCCATTGGGTGGACAGCATGGGTTCTGAGTTCTAGTGCTGCCCCCTAGCAGCAAAGCCCTGAGAGGTGTGGCAAGGACTGGGTGAACACTTAGGCTGGCAGCTAACAGAGTGTCAGCCACAGGTGACTGCGATGGGCATTTGCACCGTTGGCCGATGACCTTCCCTTTGCTTCGACTCCTTGTTATGGGTCTTTCATCTCTGGCTGTGACAGAGGGACATTGTTCCGTATGTTATTTTTTCCCACATAAGCACATGTATCCTTTTTTTTTTTTTGAGGTGGAGTCTCACTCTGTTGCACAGGTTGGAGTGCAGTGGCGCGATCTCAGCTTACCACACCCTCCACTTCCCAGGTTACAGCAGTTCTCCTGCCTCAGCCCTCCCCAGTAGCTGGGACTACAGATGTGCACCACAATGCCTGGCTAATTTTTTTTTTTTTTTTTTTTTTTTTGAGACGGGGTTTTGTTATTGTTTCCCAGGCTAGAGTTCAATGGCATGATCTCGGCCCACCATAACTTTCGCCTCCTGGGTTTTAAGCGATTCTCCTGACCCAGCTAATTTTTTTCTGCATTTTTAGTAGAGATGGGGTTTCGCTATGTTGGCCAGGCTGGTCTCAAACTCCTGACCTCATGATCCGCCCGCCTCGGCCTCCCAAAGTGCTGGGATTACAGGCATGAGCCACTGCACCTGGCCGAGCACATGTGTTCTTTGTAGTTGATCTAGTGACTATAAAGTCCCTACAAATTGCAACGTTGATCACTTGTCAGTATGTTATTACAGAAGAGGCACTATCACCTGGCCAAAAGAATACAGGCCTCAGAGACTTACCTGCTGACATGTTGAGGTTTTCTAACTCAGAAGTGCATGGTCTGAATTTTGGCTCGAGGCCATGATATTTTAAAAGATAATGAACAAAAACTTTTATCTTTGTTTCCTTTTGCCAAGTTTAATAAATGGCTATTAAGCAAAAAGAAGGAAACCAAAACCACTTCAGTATTAGTATTTTGCTACATCTGCCCAGCCATTTGGTGTGTCATAATTGTTAACAAAATGAAATGAAATATACTAACAAATTTTTGTTTTGTTTTTGAGACGGAGTTTCACTCTGTCACCCTGGCTGGAGTGCAGTGGCGTGATCTCAGCTCACTGCAACCTCTACCTCACAGGTTCAGGTGATTCTTTTGCCTCAGCCTCCTGAGTAACTGGGATTACAGGCGCCTGCCACCCTGCCCAGCTAATTTTTTGTATTTTAGTAGAGATGGGGTTTCACCATGTTGGCTAGGCTGGTCTTCAGCTCCTGGCCTCAAGTGATCTGCCCGCTTCGGCCCCCCTAAAGTGCTGGGATTACAGCTGTGAGGCACTGCGTCTGGCCCTATTTGTGTTTGTGTGTGTGTGATGGATTTTCACTCGTTTCCCAGACTGGAGTGAAATGGCACACTCTTGGCTCACTGCAACCTCGGCCTCCTGGGTTCAAGTGATTCTCCTGTCTCAGGCTCCTGAGCAGCTGGGATTACAGGATTACAGGCACCACATTTGGCTAATTTTTTTTTTTTTTTTTGAGACAGAGTCTCACTGTCACCCAGGCTGCAGTGCAGTGGCGCAACCTTGGCTCACTGCAACCTTCATCTCCCGGGTTCAAGCGATTCTCCTGCCTCAACCTCCTGAGTAGCTGGGATTACAGGCACCTGCCACCACACCCAGCTAATTTTTGTATTTTTAGTAGAAACGGGTTTTCACCTTGTTGGCCAGGCTGGTCTCGAACTCCTGACCTCAAGTGATCCGCCCGCCACGGCCTCCCAAAGTCCTGGGATTATAGGTGTGAGCCACTGCGCCCAGCCACTAATTTTGTATTTTTAATAGAGATAGGGTTTCACCATGTTGGCCAGGCTAGCCTAGAACTCCAGACCTCTGGTGGTCCGCCTGCCTCAGCCTCCCGGAGCATTACAAGTATGAGAAACAAATATTTTTAGGAAGGTGGGATTTGACTGCGCATACAGCTTGGCAATGTTCCCAGCATTTGAATTTGGAAACAGGCTGCCGTGCATTTCTTATATCCATACTTGTGCACATGTCCAATGACATCATGAAGACAAATGTTTAGATGTGAAACAGTCGAGTCACAGGGTGTGACTGGGAATTCACCCTGATAGACATTTCATAAGTTTGTTCTCCAGACACCGATCAGAAAGGGCGTGTGTAATGCACTCCACAAGGTCTGCACCACGAGGGACTCTTTTTGCCCGTTTAGTAGGATAAATAGGTAGTCTCTTTTTTTTTTTTTTGAGACAGAGTCTTGCTCTCTTGCCGGGAGCCAGGCTGGAGTGCAGTGGTGCGATCTTGGCTCACTGCAACCTCTGCCTCCTGGGTTCAAGTAATTCTCCTGCCTTGGCCTCCTGAGTAGTTGGGACTAGAGATGCGTGCCACCATGCCCAGCTAATCTTTATATTTTTTAGAAGAGAAGGGGTTTCACCATGTTGGCCAGGATAGTCTCAATTTCTTGACCTCATGATCCGCCCACCTTGGCCTCCCAAGGTGCTAGGATTACAGGGAAGTTCTTTTTTTGTAGTTTACATTTTTCTCTACTAGTTTTTGGAAGTACAAGGGAAACGTAGAAAGATGAGTGATTTGGAGCTGTGCAGGCGCCTGGTGTGGGGCTCCCCGGACCTTGTGCACTGCGCTCTTGTCACAGGAGAGTAGGCAGTGTCCTGAGGAGCATGGGGTGTGCTCGCACGTGCTGGCCTGAGCCCTGTGCTGGCATTGTCTCCTGGGAGCACACAGCAGTGGGGACGGAGTGGCCCCGGGGATGGCCCTCCAAAGCATGAGGGCTAAGCTGGGGCCGCAGAGCAGCACGTCCTTGCCCTTAGACTCCTGTTCTGGTCCCTCTCCTCCAACAGTGGGGTGCTGGGCAGGAAGGGGGTCCAGCCCTTCCCCTCACACCAAGCAGCTGAGTGAGGGTGGAGCTGAGGTGTGACGACTGCATACCCGTGCTGCACCGGCCCTGCCTGAGAGAGGCTGGGGGCCTGCACGCAGCTCAGCCTGTGCTTCCTTGCAGCCAGCCTTACGTCGTGTGCCGGCAGTGTCCCGAGTACAGAAGGCAGGCAGCGCAGCCTCCCCGCTGCCCAGCACCCGAGGGCGAGCCAGGGGCTCCGCAGGCCCTGGGGGACGCACCCTCCACGTCCGCCAGCCTCGCGACAGGTGAGCCTCACTCTGCCTGCCTCCTCTCTGTACCCCTCTTCCCCTTTGGGCTCTGGCCTCAGAGGTGTCCCTGTGCTAATTTGTTGCTTTTCGTGACTGACTTTGGGCTGGGAAATCAGATGAGTAACTGTTCATTCATGGCCCCTCTTGAGCACTGCTGGGAATTAACAACCCCGACCTTAATACTTGGTCTCTCCGTAGCTGCTCCCTAGAGCAGCTGACGTCCCCCAGTGGGTTTGCCAGAGCCAAAGTGATGATTGCATGTCTGTCCTTCAAGTAAAAGGTGGGCTTCTCCCCAACAGCTGTGGTGATGTCGCCAGAAGTTGCCCTGCATCTCCAGAGTTGCCTTGATGCTAAACACTTTCCTGTCAGGTGCCTATTTCCAACAAGGGGCCATAGGTGCCGTCAAGGAAGGCAGAGGAGAGCCAGGCATGGGGTGTGGAGGCTGCACTTCTCTGCCCTGCCCACTCTAGTGCACATAGAAGGTGAAGATGGCCCTCAAGGGTCCTGGCTTCCTGGCCACGGGTGGGGCTGAGCACATCAGGAGGCCACAGGCCTGGGATTGATGCAGAGCTGCGTCCTTGTGCTGCCGTTCTCAGTGGCTTCTTGTAGAACCTGTGGATGGAGTGGACAAAGCAGTGCTTGGCCTTGGTGTGGATGCCCATCTGCCAGCCTGGGTTTGCCTCTGCCACTCAGTAGCTCTGTCTGGGTCACTGGACAAGTTCCTATGTTTGCGTGGTGGGACCAGCGCCTCTTTCTGAGGTCCTGGGTTCCTCAGTGGCCGCTTAGGGAGCCTGGGCGGTGAAATTGCCATCCTGATGGCCACTGTGGTGACCTCCCTGTGGTCTTTCCTGTGTGGATGGCGAGGGTGCAGGGAGCTTGGTGGGGCGAGCTCAGGCTTCCTGCTACCACATTGATTGGTCTTGTGCACCTTGCTGTCCTTGTTTAGTTGAAGGAGATAGCAGTTCTCTCACCTGAGCAGAAATTGAATGCACACCTTGTTTTGTTCTAGGTCATATGCTCCATGGGCCTGTCCTCTCTTTATAGGAAATACTAGAAAATCTTCAACAGGTCTTTGAAATCTTGCTCCAGCTGTGAAACCAAAGATCATTTTTGGTTATTGTTAATCTGTTTGAATGCCCCTAGTTTGTGTGGCAGAAGGTCCCCTAGCGGTTTCGGAAGCAGGTCTACGTCTTCCCTGGCTGTCTCAGGTCCACCTCTCCTCGTGTGTGCTTCCTGGTGGCCTCTTTGGATGTACGTCTCTAACCTGCTGTTTTTCTGCCCTGGGTCCCACATGGTCCGGCTGAACATGTGTGTGCTTCAGCAGTCCAGGATTACGTGTGCCCTCTGCAAGGAAGCCACGCCTTGTGCACCTGCTGCTTCCAGCCCATGCCTGACCGGAGAGCGGAGCGCGAGCAGGACCCGAGTGTTGCACCTCAGCAGTGTGAGTGCCCCGCCACCGCACGCAGACGCTCCCATCTGGCCCTCGGGGCTCAGGTTTTAAAGTGGTGTTGGCTGTAAGGTAACCTGTGAAGTAAGGATACAGTTTCTCCTTTTCCATCTGTATGATCAGTCATCCCCACGTCACCATATTGAATAATCCATCTTTTCCCACCCGCTGATAACACCACCCCTTCACAGGCTGCATCTGCATCCGGTGGGGGCTCGGCCTGGGTCTGTGTCCATGCCCCGGCCAGCACCATGGTTGCTTTATGATGTGTCACTTTAAAACCTCCTAGATGAATTTTGATGCTTTAATATATAATTCTGGCCAGGCACAGTGGCTTATGCCTGTAATCCCGCCTACTTTGGGAGGCCAAGGTAGGCAGATCTTCTGTGTCCAGGAGTTTCAGACCAGCCTGGGCAACCTGGTGAAACCCCATCTCTACAGAAAATACAAAAATTAGCCAGACGTGGTGTGCACCTGTAATCCCAGCTACTTGAGATACTGTTGCCAGAGGACGGCTTGAGTCTGGGAGAAGGAGGTTGCAGTGAGCTCAGATGCTGCCGTTGCACTGCAGCCTGGGCGACAGATGGAGACCCTGTTTCAAAAAAATTTAAAAATATTTGTGTGTGTGTGTGTGTGTGTGTGCGCTCTTAGGTTAAAAACAGAGCTTTCCTTTATTTAGTGGCTGTTTTAATTTATTCCTGCAGAAATGTCTGTTTATGTCCTTTGCCTTTTTTTTAATGACTTCCTAATTTGTCAGAGCCCCCTCTATGTGACAGTGTTAAGTGAAGACAGCCCTCGCCCTGTTGAGCAGCACACGGGGCCACAGCACTGGTTGTCTCTGGAATGGCTTAAAAATGTTCTGGGCACTCAGGAAACCAAATGGGTTACTTCTGGGGGCTGTGCCCTGACTAGACGTGCAGGGGTGGGGCCTGGCCCGCAGCCTTGGGGTGTCAATGCTGCATCGCACTGGGACATGCTGCCATGGGACACGCCTGCTGACCCAAGCAGTCACTGCCTCAGGGGTGGTCCACGGCAGACACTGCCCACTGCTGATGCAGCACACGGGAGGGGAGGCGAGAAGCCTCAGAGAACACATCGCCCCGTGCCTAACACACAGGTGGTCAGCAGATGGCATCAGGCCGGCTTTTCCGTGGTAATCCTCACTCTTGACTCTAACTTCATAGAGAGCGCTTCATATACACAGACATTTGTGAAGTGAGTGTAGGCGTTAAAAGACTTAAGTACTCAACCCTGTGAGAATTTTAGCTGGGGTTTACTTAATATTGTATTTTAGGAATTTCCATTCTATAGAATATAAAACAATTAAAAATAATGTCCTTTGGGAGGCCAAGGCAGGTGGATCATGAGGTCAGGATATCGAGACCATCCTGGCTAACACAGTGAAACTCCTTCTCTGCTGAAAATGCAAAGCATTAGCCGGGCATGATGGCACGTGCCTGTAGTCTCAGCTACTCGGAAGGCTGAGGCAAGAGAATTGCTTGAATCTGGGAGGCAGAGGTTGCAGTGAGCCAAGATTGCACCACTGTACTTCAGCCTGGGCCTCAGAGCAAGACTCCGTCTCAAAAAAAAAAAGTCTACAAACGAAGGTGGCAACGGAGAAAAATACTCTGGGAGGAAACAGCCCTCTAGGCTGGGCACAGTACCTCACACCTGTCATTCCAGCACTTTGGGAGGCCGAGGAGGGCAGATGTCCCGAGGTCAAGAGTTTGAGACTAGCCCAGCCAACATGGTAAGACCCTGTCTCTACTAAAAATGCAAAATTTAGCCGGTCGTAGGGGTGGGTGCCTATAATCCAAGCTTCTTGGGAGGCTGAGGCAGGAGAATCGCTTGAACCTGGGAGGTAGAGGTTGCAATGAGCCAAGATCGTGCCACTGCACTTGGACAGAGCAAGACTCTGTCTCAAAAAATAAAGTCACGTAAAGGTGTACATGTGCAGTTGGTGGCCAGCGTGTTGCGTGTTCAGAGCTAGAAGGAAACCCATCAAAGCCGTGTTAGGAGCAGGTGAGAGTTTTTCTTTTATGCTTCTCACTACTTTCCTGGGGTGAGCATTTGTTATCAGTGTAAGAAACAATGTGGGTCTGGGGCCAGGTGCAGTGTCTCATGCCCGTAATCCCAGCACGGTGAGAGGCTGAAGTGGGAGGGTCACTTGAGGCCAGGAGTTTGAGATCATCCCGAGCAACATAGTGAGACCCTATCTCTACAAAAATAAGAAATAAAAAAAATTAGCTGGGCCTGGTGGTGTGCGCCTGTGGTCCTAGCTACTCGAGAGGCTGAGTTGGGTGGATCACTTGAGCCCAGGAGGTCAAGGCTGCAGTGAGCTGTGATTGTGCCACTGTGTTCCAGCCTGGGCAACAGGGCAAGACTCCATCTCTAAAACATAAACAAGAATATATGAGCCTGGCCTTTTCTCAGGGTCATAACTCTTCGTCCTCACAGTTCAGTCACAACCTGGGTGATGTTAGCTGGGCTGTGGCCCCTGCCCCTGAGCTCCATGGAGACTCCTCCTGAACAATGTTTCCAAAGGGAATTGAGCTCCTGAGCCTGGCGCTGGGGAATTGTGTTGGAGACGGGCTGCAGAGCTGGGCGCGCCTGACCAGTGTCCTCTCTCCACAGGTGCGGTCTGCCTGCAGCCTTTCTGTCACCTGTACTGGGGCTGCACCCGGACCGGCTGCTTCGGCTGCCTGGCCCCGTTCTGTGGTAATACTGGCTCTTGAGGCCCGAGTTGCTTTGACCTTTGCATGTTCTCTTGGTGAACCACTTGAGGGCCGGTGATGGTGGCGTCCATAGCCTGATGTTTAGAGAGGGGAGGTCACGGTTGGTCACCAAATGTTGACCCTTTGCTGCTGAACTGCCGAGGTGTGTCAAATTCATGTTAGCTCAGAATCAAGCATTAACAGAAGGATTAGGGTAAATACTCCTTCTGAATGGAATCCTTGCTGCAGGGTTCTGATGTCAGGGTGCCAGACCGGGTGCTGGGGAGACTTGGAAAGCTGCTCTTTTTAAGGACGGAGTGGAATGGAACGCATTTCTACTTTTCCTCTGTTTAAAATTGAGTTTTATCATTGAACTTCTTATTCCTTCTAGAATCTATAATGAAAAGAAATGTGTTTATCCTCAGTGTTGGGCAGACAGTGCTTTCCTGCGACGTCTTTATAAACAGATAACCTTGCCCCTTCATCTCGGCAGAGCTCAACCTGGGTGACAAGTGTCTGGACGGGGTGCTGAACAACAACGGCTACGAGTCAGACATCTTGAAGGTACCGACTTGCGGCGGGCTGGGGAGCCGGGAGCAGCCTTTTCTCACCGGTGCCGCCGGCTAGTTCTCTGCATTCCATGGTGTTTGTTTTTCCCGTATTCCAAGACTGGGTCTTTCCTTTTATGCCTCCTGCCATGAATCCGTGGGAGCTGCTTCCCGCAGCTCTCAGAGAGGCTTTCTTGAAAGTGCCCTTTGGCAGAACCAGGGCCTTTTCTCTGGTCCCGTCCTTGTCCGGCCATTTGCCGGCCATTGTCTAGGAAGCAGTCTCGGCTTCTAGGATTTATATATGTTGGACGTGCGCGTCTGCCCTCTTGCCGAGCACCTTGCTGACAGCACACACGGTGGTAGGGCCTGACGCTGGCCACAGACACAGCGGACAGGCCTGCCCGCCCAGCCCTGCACTCTGCTTTGATGCCCACAAAAGGAGCTGCACAGCTCCATGTTTTTGAAGGGCACAGAGATCAGATGCCAAGTACTCAGCTTTTCTTGTCAAACAGACTGGGCCTGTCGTGGGGCTGTGGGCGCTGCGGCCAGGCTTTAGTGTCTCAGTCACACCTGGGCTGTGAAGGTCTTGGCAGAACTTTTGAGAGACTCTGGGAACTCCTCCACTCGAGGTTCAAAGCTAGCCTTCCTTCTGGGACTTGCAGGAGGCTCCTGGGCAAGACTCCTCGTGCCGCGGGGTGTGAATGTGCGGCCGTCTGAAAATGCCACTCGTGAGGGGCTCGGCGATAGCTTTCCACACCTTCAGGGGCCTTTTTGGAAATGTTTTCTCTCTCTTCATGTCAGTGTTCCCCTAAACGAGTGTTTCTTACTCCTTTTTTTTTTTTTTTTGCGTCACAGAATTACCTGGCAACCAGGGGTTTGACATGGAAAAACATGTTGACCGAGAGCCTTGTGGCTCTCCAGCGTGGAGTGTTTCTGCTGTCTGGTGAGTTCTTCCTCGCCTCCTGCTCTGAGGCGCATATGCGTTTCCAGGGCTGCCCCCTGCCCTGGAAGGCAGTAGAACCTGGCAGGCCTGGGCAGTGCTCCCTGTCCGCTCTTCCAGTCACAGCTCGACTTTCACCCACTCTGGAAGAGACAGGAGAAAGATCCTGATTTTTTTTTTTTTGAGATGGAGTTTCATTCTTGTTGCCCAGGCTAGAGTGCAATGGCATGATCTCAGCTCACTGCAACCTCCACCTCCTGGGTTCAAGAGATTCTCCTGCCTCTGCCTCCAAGTAGCTGGGATTAGAGGCATGTGCCACCAAGCCTGGCTAATTTTTTGTATTTATTTATTTTTATTTATTTATTTGTTTAATTTTTTGAGACAGTTTTGCTCTTATTGCCCAGGCTGGAGTGCAGTGGCACAATCTCGGCTCACTGCAACCTCCACCTCCTGGGTTCAAGTGATTCTCCTGACTCAGCCTCCTGAGTAGCTGGGACCATAGGCATTGCCACCACGCCCGGCAAATTCTGTATTCCCAGTAGAGACAGGATTTCTCTATGTTGGTCAGGCTGGTCTCAAACTGGCCTCAGTTGATCCACCTGCCTCAGCCCCCAAAGTGCTGGGATTACAGGTGTGTGCCACCACGCCCAGCCTAATTTTTTGTATTTTTTATAGAGATGGAGTTTCACCATATTGGCCAGGCTGGTCTTGGAACTGCCAACCTCAAGTGATCCACCCGCCTCAGCCTCCCAAAGTGCTGGGATTACAGGTGTGAGCCACCATGCCTGGCCCAATTTTTATTGTGTTTTTTAGTAGAGATGGGGTTTCACCATGTTGCCCAGGCTGGTCTCGAACTGCCAGCCTCAAGTGATCGGCCCTCTTCTGCTTCCCAAAGTGCTGGGATTACAGCTGTGAGCCACTGTGCCTGGCCTTCGGGTTATTTTTTTGAAAGTTGAGCATGAACTTGCCTCAGGTACTCCAGGAGCTTTTCTCCTTGTAGGGGAGAGTGGGGCCAGCTTGGAGGGTCTCTGCCGTTTGTCTCCCCAGAGGTCCTGGGGTCATTTGTTCTGGGACCTTCAAGGACTTGGTTTGTCTCTTGCTTGGTGTGTCAATCATTTGGTGAGGGTCACCCCTCTCCGGGGAATACACGGTGCCTTGTGGAGTACGATAATTTGCCACTAGGGGAGGCTGTATAAATATGTATATGAGACAGGTTCTTGCTCTGTGACCCAGGTGGAGTGCAGGGGCACGATCACAACTCACTGCAGCCTCGACCTCCTGGGCTCAAGCAATCATCTCACCTCAGCCTCCCGAGAAGCTGGGACTACAAGCGTGTGCCACCATGCCTGGCTAATCTTAGTATTTTTTGTAGAGATGGGGTACACCTATGTTGCCCAAGCTGGTCTCGAACTCCTGGGCTCAAGCATTCCGCCTGCCTCAGTTTCCCGGAGTGCAGACATTACAGGCGTGAGCCTCCAAGACTGGCCAAGAAATATTAACAAGTGATTTTCTTTCCTAAGCTATAAATTATGAAAGAAAGACTTGAGAGTTTTGCTTAAACTCCTTTTAAGCTGTTTCCTGGACATGTTCTTGTCTGAACATCTTGAGGTTTTAATGGCTTCTTCTTTTTTAAGAATGATGTGGCTCACAAAGAAAATGTGGCCGAGTGCGGTGGCTCACGCCTGTAATCTCAGTGCTCTGGGAGGCCGAAGTGGGTGGGTTACTAGAGCCCTGGAGTTTGAGGCTAGACTGGGCAACATGGAAAAACCCCGACTCTACTGAAAACAAGTAATTCTCCTTCCTCAGCCTCCCAAGTAGCTGGGATTACAGGTGTCCGCCACCACACCTGGCTAATTTTTTGTATTTTTAGTAGAGACAGGGTTTTACCATGTTGGCCAGGCTGGTCTCAAACACCTGACCTCATGATTTGCCCACCTCGGCCTCCCATAGTGCTGGGATTATAGGTGTGAGCCATTGCACCCAACTGGTATCTTTGTTAATTAAGTGTTTAGCACATTTTCATTTCTGTTGCAAATACGTTTCTTCTGTAGTAGTAGTTCACTTTTGTTGTATTTATTTTCATTTTGATGTTTACATTGTAGGTAGTCAAGCGTACAGATCCTTTCCTATGTGCAATTTGATTTTCAAGACATACTTAGAAATAGCTAATTTTCTCATTTTCTTCCTAGTAATTTTTGGAGAGTTTTAATATTTAAATTTATATCCATGTGGGGCTGGGCGTGGTGGCTCATGCCTGTAATCCCAGCATTTTGGGAGGCCGAGGCAGGCGTCACCATCTCTACTAAAAAAATATAAAAGTTAGCTGGGCGTGGTGGCTAACGCCAGTAGTCCCAGCTACTCGAGAGGCTTCCTTTAACCCAGTGGGTGGAGGTTGCAGTGAGCCAATGCACTCCAGCCTGGGTGACAGAGTGAGACTTGGTCTCAAAATAAATAAATAAATGAATGAATGAATGAATGAATGAATGAATGAATGAATAATGTTATATCCATGTGGGATTGTTTTGCTCTAAGAAAATAAATTGGTATTGAGATTGGCTTTGTTCTTGTTTTCTGGACGTTTAGCCTGTTTTCTCTGCCCCATTTACGATCAGTGCATTAGTTTCCCGCTGGCGTGAAGTCCATGTGTGTTCTGCTGTTGGAAAGAGGCGGTTGCTGGGTAGCTGGCTCTGTCTGCATGAGGCTGTTTCCTTCCAGATTACAGAGTCACTGGGAACACCGTGCTGTGTTACTGCTGTGGCCTGCGCAGCTTCCGCGAGCTGACCTATCAGTATCGGCAGAACATCCCTGCTTCCGAATTGCCAGGTGAGGACCCCCTACGGCTCTAATTCCTTCTGGATTGGCCTCTTTACTCGCTTTTTACATTTTCTTTTGAAACAGTTTCACTCTTGTTGCCAAGACTGGAGTTCAATGGCTCAATCTCGACCCACTGCAACCTCCGCCTCCTGGGTTCAAACAATTCTCCTGCCTCGGCCCCCCCAAGTAGCTGGGATTACAGGCACCCGCTACCACGCCCGGCTAATATTTTGTATCTTTAGTAGAGATGGGGTTTCACCATGTTGGCCACGCTGGTCTATAACTCCTGACCTCAGGTGATCCACCTGCCTTGGCCTCTCAAAGTGCTGGGTTACAGGCGTGAGCCCCCGCGCCCGGCCGGCACTCTCTTCTTAACAGACACCCAGTCTGCCCTTTGCTCTGTGTTCTCAGCACATGTCGGCCTCAGTCCAGAGCCTGCAGGACGGGCAGGCCACGCAGGGCCTTGGTTGGCTTAAGCCATAGGTCTGTTTGCGATTACTCATGAGTGTAACGTGGGTTTCTAAAACGGAGATACAGAAAGACATCCAGTAGACAGCTGGGGTAGTTTCATTTCCTCAGTAGGGCTTTTATTTTTTAATTTTTATTTATTTCTTTATTTTTAAGACAGAGTTTCTTGCTCTTATTCCCTAGGCTGGAGGGCAGTGGCACGATCTTGGCTCACTGCAACCTCTCTCTCTCAGTTTCAAGCAATTCTCCTGCCTCAGCTTCCTGAGTAGCTGGGATTACAGGCACCCGCCACCACACCTGGCTAACTTTTTGTATTTTTAGTAGAGATGAGGTTTCACCATGTTGGCCAGGATGGTCTTGAACTCCTGACCTCAAGTGATCTGCCCACCTCGGCCTCCCAAAGTGCTGGCATTACAGGAGTGAGCCACCTTGCCTGACCCTCAGTTGGGTTTTTAGTTAAACATGTGTGTTTCCTTTCCTGAAGGTTTAGAGTGGTCCAAGGAAATTAGTTATAGAGAGAGCCCAGGGGCTGTGTGTTACAGCCGCAGCGTCTTTTTGGATCTCTGCTGAAATTCAGTTAGCTGAGTGGGCGTGTGCAATACATCTAATAGATGCGTAACCTTTCTTTTTCCAGTGTCTGTAACATCCCGTCCTGACTGCTACTGGGGCCGTAACTGCCGCACTCAGGTGAAGGCTCACCACGCCATGTGAGTGCAGCTGGGGGCACAGGCGTCCGCTGCAGGGCGGTGAATGAATTAATCGTTTGCTTATAAACGTGCTGAAGTGGTCATTATGCTTCTGTCAAGTTGTGTCTTTTTGTTTTTTTTGAGACAGAGCCTTGCTCTGTCACCGAGGCTGGAGTGCAGTGGCACGATCTCTGCTCACTGCAACCTCTGCCTCCTGGGTTCAAGTGATTCTCCTGCCTCAGCCTCCTGAGTAGCTGGGACTACAGGTGCCTGCCACAATGCCCAGCTAATTTTTGTATTTTTTAGTAGAGACAGGGTTTCACCATGTTGGCCAGGATGGTCTCGATCTCTTGACTTTGTGATCTGCCAGCCTCTACCTCCCAAAGTGCTGAGATTACAGGCGTGAGCCACCGCACCCGGCCAAGTTGCATCTTTTATGAACTGGCATCTTCATTTAGAAATCTTGTTCATCCTTCATCCCTTCATTTCATGCGGTTTTGCCCCCATCTTTCACCTCTGTGTCTTCCTGGCTGGAGTTGCTTGATGTGTTGCCTGAGGCATCTGGGGCACACCCGTTGTTTGAGGGTTCGCAGTGTCTAAGTCAGAGGCTGCAGTCACTGAGAACTTCATCCCAAGCCTCAGGGCCCCCTCACGTAGCACTGCACAGCTGGGTTTCCGTCCCTGCCATGAGTAGGCATTTGTGATCGCTATCACCTTGTCACTGTCACGTGGTGTCTTTCCATGGTCTGTAAAGGAGGTTCACAGCACCATCTGCATTGCCCTGGGAGGCGTAGGTCAGGAGGCATCTCTTAGGTTAGGTGATCCTGTAAATCACTCCTGTGGCCAAGGAGTTCAGATTAAAGTGATGGAGATGGGGCCCTCAGGACGAGGATGTTGTGAGGACTCAGATAAAGGCGCCTCCGTCGCAGGGAGTTTGTGGAATAAAAATGTTGCTTTCTGTTTGAGCACAAACAGCACATGGAAGTGACCATGTTGTTACAAAAAATGATTTCACTGTTGACTGGCAGATGCTTTCCGGAAGTGTGCATCGGGAGAGCAGAGCCACGCTGGTCCTCCTTGCCCACGGGTGTGGAGAGGGAAGGTGGCCACAGGCCATCGAGCTTGGTGCATCTGCCTCAGCCCTATAGCGGATGCCACAGGGTTGCCCGAGAAGTATAGCTTTTATTCTCTTCCCTAAGAAAGTTACCTAAGATGTTTGTACTTTTTTTAAGAGATGGGGTCTTGCTGTGTTGCCCAGGCTAGAGTGCAGTGGCTATTCACAGGTGCAATGTCACTACCAGTCAGCACCGGAGTTTTGACCTGCTCTGTTTCTGACCTGGGCCGGTTCACCCTTCCTTAGGCAACCTGGTGCTCCCCTGCTCCTGGGAGGTTGCCATATTGATGCCGAACTCAGTGTAGACACTCGATCGGCATAGGGCACTACAGCCCAGAACTCCTGGGCTCAAGCAATCCCCCCACCTCAGCCTCCCGAGTAGCTAGGACTACAGGCGTACCCCACTGTGCCTGGCGTACTAGTTGTTTTTTTTTTTTTTTGAGATGGAGTCTCTTTCTGTCTCCCTGGCTGGAGTGCAGTAGCACGATCTCGGCTCACTGCAACTCCTGCCTCCCGGGTTCAAGCGATTCTCCTACCTCAGCCTCCCGAGTAGCTGGGATTACAGGCGGTTGCCACCAAGCCTGGCTAATTTTTGTATTTTTGGTAGAGACAGGGTTTCACCATGTTGGCCAGGCTGGTCTCGATCTCCTGATCTCAAGTGATCTGCTTGCCTCGGCCTCCCAAAGTGCTGGATGACAGGCATGAGCCACTGCACCTGGCCAGATGTGTTCACTTCTGTTTCAAAATTTTATAAAGAAAAAGAAGTTTGCCTTTGGGGGTTAGTTTGTTTGGTATTATAAAAAACACACACGCTCTTTCTCAGGATCTCAGCATGGGTTTATTTGAATGCCTCTCTCATGTTCTCTTGTGTAATTTATTTGAATGCGTCTCTGGTGCTCTCTTGTGTAATTTGGCCATTTTCTCTCTGCAGGAAATTCAATCATATCTGTGAACAGACAAGATTCAAAAACTAAGCATCCAGAGACCCCAAGCAGCTTTCAGCACTGGAAGTGAAGAGAGCGTGTTTTTAAAATACAGAGACAAACATGTCAGGGCGTTTTCACGGCCCCCTGAGGGGCGCAGGGTCTCCAGCAGGTGCTCTGGGGTGACTCTTTCTTCTCTGGAGCTTTACCCTCTGAGTGAGACCCTCCCTCACAGCCCTGGGGGCCACAACCCGCCCTCCTGGTGAGCACAGGGCAGGGCTCATCCTTGCACGAACAGCAGAGACTAAGCCCTTCCCGCTACACACAGCCGTCCCGCCGAGAGGGGCAGTGCAGGTTTGCTCTTCTGTACCTTTTCTGTCACTACAGTTAAAGCAGAAATCTGTTTTCAGGAAAAGTTTCAAGGGAGAAAGGGGAACGTTTATCAAAACCATTGGTTCAGGAGAAGGGGGCGTAAGTTTACAGCCTACAGGATGTTCAGAGTATTCTGCTGCTGGGAAAACCGCAGCATTTTATCTGTTTTTTATTTGAATAGGTTTGGTGCTCATCTTCTAATGAGATTTTAATATCACAAACTGTAGCACAAATAATATAATTTATAATTTACAAATTGACTAAAATTGGGTATAGTATGGTATTTGAAAGAATAAGCATATGCTTCTGTTTATTAAAAAAAACCTTCAGATGTCAGAAACTGTTAACTCTCGATGTGGCCGTCAGGTTAGCGGCTCCTTGCTAATGTGTGAGCAACCGTGGTCCCAAGCCGGGGCTGGGCGCAGGTCCCAGGACATACTGCTCCCTCGTGCGAGTGACCGCGGTCCCGAGCCTGGAGCTGGCCGCAGGACACACCGCTCCCTCGTGCAGCCCGGCCCCTTCCTCTGAGACCCTGCAGAGCCTGAGGGCACCTTGGCTTCCTTCTGCGCTGAGTTTCCCGTGTCATCTGGAATAATACTTGAAATTTTGGTTTCTGGGGAAAAAAAAGTTTTTTATCTTTTGTTGAAATCACCTGTCACCCTTGTTTGCAAACTGATGACTTTTTTGCTTCTTCTCAGGAATACAGTTTTCAACTGTCTTGCTCTTGATAGAAACTGAGAAGCAGCACTCTGCATCTGTGGAGGAAGGTCCTCTCTTTTGCCTTGTAATAAATGAGCCGCGTTTTCCCCCTCGTGTTGGGCTCGTGTGTGGGGCTGCCTCACTTGCCATGTCAGGGAGCCAGGCGCCATGCAGGAGGAGCTCCAAGAGCCTCATGCTAGTGATGGCTACCCTGTCGCCTGCTGTCCCTCAGTGATTCCGTGGAGTCACGCCTGACCTGGGGTTGGGGCCTGAAGTCTCAGCATCTGGTGAAACCTGCTCAGTGTCTCTTCATTCTGCCAGTGCTGGGAAGCCACAACCTGTTCATTCAACATGGAGGCCTTGTCTTTGGCAGAGCACCAGATGAAGCTGCCATACAGAGACCCCGAGTTTGTGCAGGGGCGAGGCAGAGAGGGAGGTCCCAAGTTTGTGCAGGGGCGAGACAGAGAGGGGAGGTCCCAAGTTTGTGCAGGGGCGAGGCAGAGAGGGGAGGTCTCGAGTTTGTGCACGGGTGAGGCTGAGAGGGGAGGTCTGAGTTTGTGCAGGGCCGAGGCCAAGAGAGGAGTTCTCGAGTTTATGCAGGGGTGAGGCCAAGAGGGGAGGTCCCAAGTTTGTGGAGGTGTGAGGCCAAGAGGGGAGGTCCCATGTTGGTACAGGGGTGAGGCTGAGAGGGGAGGCCAGCATTCGCCCATAAAGTGAGCTGGAGCTGCCCCGTGTCTGTGTCTTAGAGAGATCAGTTGATCATTCACTCTCCCTGCTCCCATCTCCAAGATGTAGGAAGAACATAGAGGATGCAGAGCTTTTTTCAGGACCAGCTGCACCTGTCCGGGGAGGTCAAGGCAGCTTACAGAGCCCTGGGGCTCCAGGTGTCCTAGGGACTCACTCCTACTTCCTCAGTCCTTCAGAGAAATCCAGTGCCTGCCTCACTGAGGGCATTTCTGCGTGGAGCAATTGGAACAGAGCTTGATTTTGGCTCTGATGTGAGGGAGGAGGCCTTGGGATCAGGGCAGTGATTTCCTGGGTGTGATAAGGAGCCATGTGTTATAGAACCAGGGACCTGGGCAGTTATTCCCCAGGTGTGGTAAGGAACTGTGTTTTATGGAACCAGGAATCAGGGCAGTTATTCCCCAGGCGTGGTAAGGAGCCGTGTTTTATGGAAGCAGGTGGCCATGAACTCGTGCCATGTTTTCATGAGCTTCTGTACTTCCTCTTCCAAAATACCCAGCCATCCCACCCAGAAGGACCCACACCCTGTGGCTGTTTTGGAGCCCTGCTCTCCCCGTGGAGTGGCTGTCTGGGTCATCTACAGGCTTCCTGGAGGCCAGCCTGGCAGCAGCCACAGATCCCACTGCTTCTGCCTGGCACTTTGACCCCACGGACACCAAGGGATGGGCTACTGCTGCCCACTGGCCCCACTGACCGTCTCCCCACGCGCTACCCGCCTGCGGCTCCCTCTGTGCTCCCTGGTGCAGTGAAGGGCACCTCATCCTCCTGGTGCCCCTCAGAAGCGGGGGTCCGCCCTGCCCACCCATCAGCTCCGAGGCTCCAAGCTGGGAAGGGGCCTCGGGTTCTAGGTGAGCCTGTCCACCCCAGTGATGCCTCACTGGGAGGCCTCTGTCAGGGTTCCTGACTGCAGCCAGGAAGGCAGGGAAGACTGGCTTAAAACAGACACTGGGGATTCAGGCCAACCCTCCTCCTAAGGTCAGCTACAAAGATTCTGTTAAATCTGCTTTAAGTCATCTTAATGCCCTCAGGGCCTGCGGGATGGGAGTGGTCGGGCCCAGGTCTGAAAGAGGCAGGGATCCAGGGCTGCTCCCAGCACAGCGTGGCTTTCACCCCAGGGATGTGACCAAAGCAGAGAGGCAGCTGCGTCTGGAAGGGGCCCGTGCTAGCGAGGGCTCCCTGGTCACAGCCCCTCAGCTGCGGGCTGGCAGCCTGGAGAGAGTGGAGCAGTGCTGGGCCGGAGGCAGCTGCAGCCGGCTCCCGGAACAGGCCCCGACGACGTCACTGCCAGGGCCACTAGGTCACCGGGAGCCCCACACCGCACCGGGAAGGGAAGGAAAGTCCGAGAATGGAGGGGATTTAGGAGGCCTGAGTAGATCCTCCCTCCAGCTGGGCCTGATGCAGAAACAAAACACTGTCCCCAGGCCATCCCTGCCCTCTGCCTCCCTCCGCGTGGGCTCCGCGTGGGCTGCAGCTGTGCAGAGAAGCCGGGTGGTGCCTCCCTGAGGACGGAGGGCTGTGTGCAGAGCGCAGCCTAGCCCTGCAGATCCATGTGCTGACCGCCAGCGCCACGGAGCCAGGTGATCTTCCCGGGAGCCGCCTCCAGGAGTGCCTAGAGCTGGCAACAGGTAGACACGGCCGTTACTCAAGCATCCTATCAACTTAGAATTGAGTTACATTTAAAACAAAGGTGACAGGTGCTCAGGACACACAGCTTTCTGGCTAGTTGAGCGCACCTGCCTCTCACCTGCACGCCTGTGGGTGTGCGCTGCTGCGGTTGGTGTGGGACGCGCCCCTTCCAGCCTCACCCACTCAGCTTAGTTGGTCGTCTGGTTGGAACAGGCCCTGGGAGGAGTGTCTGCACTGTGGAAATTGGTAAATGCTTCAAATCAGGGTGGTTTTTTGTTTTGCTTTTGTTTTTTTCTGTAGAGAAGGTGGTTAAACACCAGCACAGTGCTGCACCAGGCAGCCAGTATAACCCTGAGAAACAGTAAGTAGCCGTTTAAGCCACTGCTTTTGGGGCAGTTTGTTACATAGCAAAGAGTAACCATTTCATGGCTCCTGAACGCCCAGCATGTGTGACCCCTGCCTCCACCCCTCGGAAAACCTCTTCTCCCTCCCTGCTCCTCCGGGAACCCCTGGGGTGTTCCTCTGCTTCTGCATCCAGCCAATTCCCACACCCAGCCCCTCAGGCGCTGGCCCCTCCCTCTGCCGCCTGTCTGTCGCATTGGGGTCCCAGCTCAGCCCAGCTCCTGCGGGGGCTGTCCCCACCCCGCCAGCCAGTCTCCTCCCCACCACTGCACCTGTCACTATCAGAAGGAAAATAGCTGTTTATTGTTTGTGTCCTCACTTCAAAAGATAGAGCAGGATCTTGCCTGTGGTTCATTTGGCTGAAATGTTTGGCCCGGGGCAGCAACTCCTGGTGACTGTGACCGGCTGGCTGTGACTGATGAGCGGTTTCCCACGGCACAGACAGCTGCTCCTCCCTGTCGCTCAGGGTTCAAGGTTGTCTGCTTTCGAGGCAGTGCGTCTGGACGGTGACTTTGTTCCTCACACAGAGCAGACACTTGGTCATGCGTGTCTGTGGAAGGGATGGACGCAGGAAGGAGTGTTGAAGGCCAGTCAGACCAGGAGTGAGAGCCATACGCTGTGCTGTGAGCACGGCATTTATGAGCCACGCCTCGCACAGTAACGGCTCGGCCGCAGATCAAAATGCGGCAGAATGGGCGACTTAAACATCAGAAAGTATCTTCTCAGCGTTATGCGTCCTGGATGCGGCCTGGAGCTCTGAGATGAGGGTGTCAGCGGGGCTGGGCCCTCTTTGGTCTCTCACTTGGCTCCTGGACTGCGTCTTTCCCTTGAGTCCTCACATCATCTTCTCTTCACACGTGTCTGTGCCCTAATCTCTTCCTGCGAGGTCACCACACCAGTCCTGTTGGATTAGGGCTCGACCCAGTGGCCTCATTTTATCTTAATCACCTCTTTAAAGACCACACGTACTAGAACTGGACCAACGCAGAGAAGATTAGCGTGGCCCGTGTGCAGGCATGACACGCAAACATGTCTGCGGATGCAGTGCCTTCTGGGATTTAGGATTTAGGTCGTGACTCTCTGCCATCAAACATCACACACCACAGGGTTTTCTAAGAATTGGGTGGCTTTGTTGTTGCTGTTTGGCAAACCCCACATCCTGGATACCGTTTACACCCTGTGGTGGGCTGAGTCACGCCTCCCTCTCCCGCCAGCACAGATGTCCGTGTCCTGATCACTTGAGCCTGTGACCGTGTTACCTTGCACAGTAAAAGGGGCTGTGCAGAAGTGGTGGAATTAAGGACCTTTAGATGAGGGGAGGGTCCTGGATTATCGTGTGGGCCTTATGTGCAATTGCAGGAGTCCTTATGAGGGAAGCAAGAAGGTCAAAGGCAGGAAGAGGAGGCCTGGTGACAGAGCAGAGGCCGGAGGCTGGAGGGATGGTGGCGGAGCAGAGGCCGGAGGGATGGTGACAGAGCGGAGGCCGGAGGGATGGTGACAGAGCGGAGACCGGAGGGGTGGTGGCAGAGCGGAGGCCGGAGGCTGGAGGGATGGTGGCAGAGTGGAGGCCGGAGGCTGGAGGGATGGTGGTGGAGCGGAGGCCGGAGGTTTGGTGGCAGAGTGGAGGCCGGAGGCTCAGTGGCAGAGCAGAGGGTAGAGGGGTGTGATTGCAGAGGGAGCAAAGGCTTCTAGCCAGGAGAGGCGAGCAGGTGTCGAAACTGAGAAAGCAGGGCCTCCAGAAGGAACCAGCCCTGCCCGTCCCTTCATTTTGGACTTCTGAGCTGCAGAACTGCAAGAGAATAAATGTTTAATCAGCAGAATCAGTGGTGACTTGTTACAGCAGCCGCGGGAAGCTCAGCACCCACACACACTCTTGCCCTTGTTTTTTGTTTCAGGAAGGGTCCAGTCTGTTCTCAGAGGTGCTGTGGTAGGAGGTAGAGTGGGTTGTGGCTGAGCACCCATGCTTTCCAGGTGCTGCACCAGGGAATGACACCCTCTACTTGCTCCCCTGCATGTTCCTCCACCCTGTGTGGCAGACACTCAGCACTAACTGCTGGCCTGATATTTCCATTTGGTGTTTAAACAGATTCATGTTGGCAAAGAGAGCTGTCTCCAGGGGGACCCCAGGCCCGCCACATATGCCCCACAGCCCTACCCTCGCCACTGTTGGAAGGTGGTACGGCCTCCCTGTGGCTCAGGCCAAACCCCAGGAGTTGTCCCTGCTGGCTGTCCTCAGTTCCCAGGCTTCCCTTCAGGGACTTCTTGCGGCTCTGATTGTTGCCCCCTCACCTCACTGGTCTTCTCCCAGATCTGTGCGTGCCTGGCTCCTCCTCGTTATGCAAGTTCAGCTCTAAGATGACTTCCTCAGAAGTGCCTTTGAGTACCCGCTCTCCTTGCCTTTCCCTCTCCTGGGACACTGTTCCCACCAGTACCTGCACGATCCCTTCTTTTCCTTTTTTTCGTTCTTTTGAGACAGGGTCTTGCTCTGTTGTCCAGACTGGAGGGCAGTGGAGCAATCTTGGCTCAGTGCAGCCTCCACCTCCTGGGCTCAGATGATCCTCCCACCTCAGCCTCCTGAGAAGCAGGGATTATAGGTACACATCACCATGCCTAGCTAATTTTTCTACTTTTAGTAAAGATAGGGTTCACCATGTTGCCCAGGCTGGTTTTGAACTCCTGAGTTCAAGCGAGCTGCCCGCCCCCTTTTCCCACAGTGATTCCAGGCGTGATTCCAGGCGTGAGCCACCGTGCCCCGGGAACTCCTTTTCTTACTTTGTTGGCTCACATTCACCTGAGCGGTAATAGCAACAAGCCTCCCCGGGGTTGCCTCTGTCTCTTAACTCAACATTCTGTGATTGCTGTCTGGTCCCCACTAGAATACACGTTCCGTAAGGCCAAGGATTTGGGCAGTGTCTAGAATAGTACTTGGAATACAATAAGCCACAATAAATATGAATGATGGCCCAATGCATACGGTAGCCCCTCCCACTCTAACATGCCACCGTTTTATTTTCTTTATATCGGTTACTGCACTCTGAAGGTCTCCACACACATACGAAGTGGGACCAAAGCAGGGACCGTCTGCATGTAGAATAGTGCTGGGCTGGCTTACCTACATGTGTCCATCAACTGATGAACGCACAAACAAAATGGGTATATCCAGATCCTGGAATATTGTGCAGCCAGGAACATGCTCCAGTGTGGATGGACCTTGAGGACAGCGTGCTAAGTGAAAAGCCAGCCACCAAAGGCTACGTTCTGTATGATCCTATTCATATGACATGTCCAGAGGAGGCACATGCATAAAGAGAGAAGGTAGATGAGTGGTGGTCGGCGGCTGGGTGGGCGGCGGGGAGTGAATGCCAGAAGGATCCTTTTGAGGTAATGGAATATCCGGAAACTGTATTGTAGTGATGGGTGCACAGCTCTGCATATGTACTAGAATCATTGAACTACACACACAAGATGGGTATATTTTATTGCATATAAATTGCATCTTAATAAAGGTGTCACAAATGTTACTTAGATTAGCATTTTTCCACACTGTGCCATCAATTTAATATATGTTTCATTTGTTTCTGCCTGTATTTAGTGTTTGTCACATTTTGCTTGCTAATTAAATTTTTTTTTTTTAAAAAGAAGAAAGAAAGTGAGAGTGAAAGAAAGAAAGAAAAAGAATGTAAGAGAGAAAGAAAGAGGAAGAGAAAGAGGGAGAGAGAATGGGATTCTTGTTCTATTGCCCAGGCTAGAATGCAGTCTAAACATGGGTATTAAAAACCTCTTTTATGCCAATAATTGTGCTTAACAATGGAGACAGGAAAGAATAAGGGATGAAAATAACAAACAAGCAGCCAACCAATATTTTATTTAAACCTGTGAAATGCTATGCAATTGCTGAAGAGTGATTTACTTCCAATTATGTGGTCACTTTTAAAATAGGTGTAATGTGATACTGAGAAAAATGTATGTTTTGCGGATTTGGGGTGGAGAGTTCTGTAAATAATTGTTAAGTTTACTTGTTCCAGGTCTGAGTTCAAGTC
>CAUYLG010016376.1:0-12841 GCA_963573385.1 Cacajao melanocephalus
CGTGTGGCTCCTCCGCCGGGAATCTCCTAGTCTGTGGGCAACAAAAATTCATCTGAAAGTGCGGCGTCCACTCGCTCTCTGCGCTTTCACTGGGAGCTACAATCCTGAGCTGTTGTTAATCGGCCATCTTGGATCTCTCTCAAAATTCTTAATTTTTAACAAGGGGGTTCTACATTTTCGTTTTGCACCAGGGCACACAAATTATGTACTCAGTTCTGCCTGAAGGCATCTATACTACCTCTTGAAAATAGAAAAGCATTTTATGCTGTGGCCTTTGGTTTGGATAGGTGGCCTAAAGTCCTTGCTGTGTCATGCTGCACAATCACATTTTCCTTTGGTACCCTCATTGTGGACCCCGTGAGTCTGCTGGTGTAAAGGGCAAAAGGAAATGCCCAGCCAATATGAAGAGAATAGAGAATAAAGAGGCAAGGAATTGCTTGCTTAGAATGACTTCTAGAAACTCATCCACCATGTTTTGAGGGTATTACTAGATACAGTTACAATCCTGATGCTATTGTTACTCCCAGTTTAAATACTACGCAAGTTTATTTCTATTCTTTTTATAGTCAGATATACCCATTTGTTCATGGGAAGATATGGAGACCATCTTTCAACAGGTACAGTACGACTTGTCTGCCCTCATCTGGTGCCTTTTTAACCAGGTTGATGCCACCCTTTAACCCTCAAACCATGGACCCCCTCCCCCTCCAGCAGCTTCGAACTCCCTGGTTACCGCCATTGTCTGGAATGCTCCTGTCCTGTCTTGCCTTTGTCGCCTACTCTATTCTTTCATCTACCTACGTGAATCATGAAAAACAGAAAAACTTCTTTTTTTTTTCTATTTTCTCTCATTTTTAGCTTTACAGTCACACTTAGAATTGACAGCCAATTAGGTTTTTCTGGTTTTCATGGTTATGGCTCTCTCAGAAACAATTTTTACTCATCTTCTTGCTCCTCTCACTCCTGGTATCTCTGAGTAATGATTTGACCAAGTTCTCACACCACTTGACACCTACTGACCACTTGACCAAATCCTACACCAACCAACCTGGATTCCTTTGTGGGGGAAATCAGACAAGACTGAGATTGTGCTGCCTCCTCCCATTACCTGTCTCATCCCCATTCAGAGTGCTTGCTCTCGTTTTCTATGCCCAACATGGACCACGTAAGCCTAAGAATATGTGAGAATAAAAATATGAAGAGACTTCCAATATAACCTGCAGTATACAACACAGTTTACATGGCTGGGTCTTCTCCATAATCTCCTAGTTCTGCTGTGGCGTGGTCTCCATAAGGCACTGTAGTAGTTATCTATTGCTGTGTAACAAATTACCCCAACATTTACTAGCTTAAAACAAAATTTTCTACTTCTCTTTTAAGACTCAATTCAAGCATTACTTCTCAGAATTTCCCAGCTTGCTTTTTAAGAATTAGTAATCTTCCTCTTTGATATTTCTTTGTACTTCAGCATTTCATTATAGCATTTACCACATTGTTATAATTGCTAGGGACTATTTCTTTTTCATACCCTTAACTTCAATTTTTAACACTATTTCTTGAACATCATAGATGCTCAATAAATGGTTGTTAAAAGAGCTTAAAAATAACTCCTACCTTTGTCTGCTTTTACTCTGTTCTTTATAAAACTTAGGTATTTTGCAAAGTATCTAGCCTTGTTCCCTGTGATAGGCTCATATATCATTGTTGTTGAAGGTTAAATGTAAAGAAACTATTGTATATGTCCAAGACTGCTTGACTTGCCAACTTATCTACTCCAGTAAAGACTTCTTGAACTTGTCTTTATCCATAGGTCTCTGTGCCATTCTAGTCTGAAATCAATTCTGGCTCTTATAGGAAATTATACAGTGAGCACCTCTAGTCTAAAGATACTTGGTTCAATAACAAAGCCAACATTTGTTCACTATTCAGATAGTTGACTATAAACTTTATGAGGGTACATCTGTGTCTGGCTTATTCACTGCTCTTTTCCCAACACCATGCCCTACTAGGTGGGCAACACACACTTGGTGAATGCATTAATGAAATTCAGTTCTGGATAACTCTTGTGCCATTCCCGTTATCCAGGTCCTGACCTCTGATCACCCAGGATCTTAGGCCTGATTAATCATTTCATGTGACCCAGACTTTTTGTTTTGGTCCTTGACTCTTCTCTTCCAGGGCCTTATTATAGCTGGATAAGAATCTGACCCCTTGCTTACCCAGAACTAAAGTACCTCTTTGTTTCTTGATCTTCCTAACTAATAATATAGACCAGATGCCTTTAAAAAATATTATTTTTTCTACCTATAGCCAGAAACATTCAGAATACATATTAAATGTATTTAAAAATATTTAAACTGAAGATAATTACATTCAAATTTCTAAAGAAAGTAAACAGGCCCTTTAAGAAACAGGTTTTGGGCAGAAACTAGCATCTAAAATTTTGTGAGTCTATTAGAATGATTAACTTGTAAGCTTCAGCAAATGAATGCAAATTAATTTTTATACCAACCAGTGAATCAAAGAAGGGAAGGGAATTGAGTGAGTGTGTAAATATGGTTGCCAGGGAAACTTTTCCTGACAGAAGAGAGAACCTCACAGGAATGTATACAGGCCCACAGAAGCAATGTAACCTGATCTTTCTCTGTTCTTTTTCTGATGGGGGAAAAAAAGATGTAAAAACCATGGGTACAGATAAAGGTGGCTTTAGACTTTTCAAGAGACTTGAGAAATAAGTTCTCCAGGACAAATGATGGCTATTACAAAGCACCTGTTCCTTCTAAGGAACCATCTGGAAATGAATCCATCTCTAATAAATCAATCTCTAAAATAGTATTAATTTACTCAACAAATATTTATTCAGCACTTTCTAAATTTAAAAAATATATATTTTCTTTGCCCAGAAGGAAATGTAATTATAAGCAGTTGATGATTTGAAAGTACTGCATTACACCTAGCTCTTTCAGTTTTGCCCCGTTAATTTTTTTAGTATAGGGTAATGTGAACTTAATTAAATATTTAATGCCTTTTCTAAAAACAAAATTCTGTTTCTGTACAAAAAGCTTAACACGAGTGTATCTTGTGTTATTTCTATTCTTTGGTTGTTGCTCCTGAGAAAAACCTAATCATTGATCCATAAAGCCATACCCCAAGGTAGATATTCATCTAGTGACAGCGTCATCGCAATTCTAGATATAGTACCAGTGAAGGACACATCCATCTCCTTGATGGCTAAAATCATGAGATCCTTCTTATTTTAGCCGTAAAGGACGGATGGTTTCAGGTCTTAAAATCTTGACTGTAAAATGCATTTGGATTGAAATATGGAACACTGTCCCATATCTGAAGCCTACCATTCAATGTCTCCATTCCTTCTCTTCTCATTTTTATTTTGTTTTCAGTGACAAATAAGGCTTACATTTGTTTGAAAAAAATTATAATTTTTAAGAATCCCTTTAATACTTTAATGTGCTAGAGTTATGTTCCAAGCACAGTACCTTCCACTGGCCTGCAGAGAGGCAGTTGGAGGTAATGGTTCACTCCAGGGACACTAGAGCCAGAATGCAGGGTTTCCAGCCTTGCCTCTGACACTCATGAGTTGTGAACTTCCCAGCCTCCTTCCATCTGTACTCTCTCTGCTCCAGTCTTCTTGGGTAGAGTGGGAGAATCACAGTCCCTACCTCGAAGAATTATAGAATTAAACAGGTTAATACCTGTGAGGTACATAATAAGCACTGCATAAGTTTTACCTTTCATTATTTGCTGTGGCCTCCTAGATAGCAGTGTTGATCCCATTTGAAGGAAGAGAAAATTGATATATACAGAGGTATAATAACTTTCCTAAAGTATACAGTAAGTTTGGGCTCAGACTATTCTCATTCTTAAGTTAGCACAGAAGTTTTCCATTTCACTTGGTAAAAGTAAGAGAAAATGAGAATTAGAGTAAGAGGGCAGAACTTGGCATTTAGGGCATTTTGAAATAGAGGTTATCTCACAAAAGATGGTGACACTAAAGCACATGAAAATGAAATTGCTTTCTCAAAGGCAGAGTATGAGAAATGGTTTGGAATAATGTAAGTAGGGAATGTGATACTGGGTCAGGCCCATTGTATATCCAGCCCAAAATTTGGTCCCTGATCGTGATAACAGAGGACAGTTGGAGCGGAGTATCATAGCTGCTAGCCATGACAAAATCTTCTGATTACAGGGATGGACTTGCCCATCCCTAACTATGTTTTAGGATCCTCCTCTCTTCGTTTACCCAAGTATTTAAGCTTTATTTCTATTTTTGGCCTCTACAATCTTATTTATTTATTCAACAAACATTTAATAAGTTTCTATACCCTGGGGATGCAAAGATGAGTAGAACCCAGACCTGGTACTACCGAGGTTTCTAAAGAAAGACAGACATGGAAACATTAATTATGGTACTGTACTTAGTGCCATAATAGAAATACAGACCCTGCTTAGAAATGTTAGGAAAAGTTTTCTGGAGAAAGTGACATTTGAAGGGTAAGTGGGAGCTTCTCAGCCAGACAGGAAGCAGTGTGTGCAAAGGTAGGGGTGTCTTTGCATGAGAGAGCACATATGGGGGGACCTCCAAACAACCTTCCAAGACCGCAGCACAACATATAAGGAGGGTCATCGCAGAAACGAGGCTGAAAAGTGGGCTGGCATCAAACCCCAAAAGGCTTGGTTTACCAGGCTACGGAATTCAGAGTTCATGGTGGAGGCCATAGGGAGCTGTTAAAGCCCTTAGGAGTAACTATGCTTACAGTTTTGGGACCTACTTCTAGGTGAATGGATTGTGCCTTGAAACATGATTGCCTAACAGGTTGGTTGTAGAGAGTGCTAAATATCCTTTAAAACTAAATGTTGTTTATGTAATAATTTCCACACCACATCAGCCTTCCCCTAGTGATAAGCAGTAGGCTGAGTAATGACCGTCCAAATATGTTAGCTCCTTATCCCCAGAACTTGTAAATATTAATGTATAAGGAAAAGGGATATTTGCAGATGTGATTAAATTAAGGGTCTTGACATGGAGGGGTTATATCTGGGTGGGCCCTAAATACAATCACAAGTGTCCTTATAAGAGAGAGGCAGAGGGAGATACAGACAAGGTGGAGGCAATGTAAACACAGAGGCAAAGATTGGAGTGATGTGGCCACAAGCAAAGAGAGCCAGCAGCAACCAGAACCTGGAAGATTCAGTGAATAGATTCTTCCCTAGAACTTCCAGAGAGAGCACAGCCTGCTGACCCGTTGAACCCAGTGAAGCTAATATTGAACTTCAGGCCTCCGGAACTGTGAGAGAATAAGTTTCTATTGTTTTAAACCACTAAGTTTGTGGTTATTTTTATGGCAGCAACAGGGGACTAAACAATGAGGATAGTCACTTACCATACTGCTTAGCTCATTTTGAGAGCAAATATTACGACTTAATAAAGACAACAACCAACTAATATAACATAATGTATAATAATAATTTAGCAAATGTATATGTAGTCTTTACTATGTGCCAGGCACTGGTGTAAGCATTTGAAATGTATTTACTCATTTATTCTTCATAGCAATCCCCATAACAGGGGTTCTGTTTTAAATGGAAAGTGCACAGAGAAGTTAGGTAACTTGGCCAAAGTGATGCAATTAGTAAATAGTGGGGCCAGGACGTGAGCCAAGGCAGAGAGTTTGATTTCAAAAGGCCGTGCTATATTAAACACTGAGCTATACAGGGCTTTACACTTGGCAAGCATTCCACAAAGGGAAATGTAACAGTATCTAAAGTCTTTTCAGTCTTCTAGCCTCTTCTCTGTGTTTTCTGCTGTGTTCACTGTTTTTGTCCTTTTCCATTAGGTAGCCTTTATCTTTAATATTTTTCTCTTCTATATATCCTTGTGTAGTTTTGGTATCAGGGTAATTCTGGCATCATGAAATAAGTAGGTAGGAGTTTCTTTTTCTGTCTTCTAGAAGAGTTTATATAGTATTGGCATTGTTTCGTTTTTGAATATTGAACGGAATTCACCAATAAAGCCATCTGCGCCTGGAGTTATCTTTGTGAATAGATTTTAAACCAAGAATTCAGGTACTTTAATAGCTATAGGGCTATTCAGGTTATCTATTTCTTCTTGAGTGAGCTCTGATAGTTTATGTCTTTCAAAGAACTTGTCCATTTCACCTAAGCTATTTAAGTTATTGGCATAAAGTAGTTAATAGTATCGCCTCATTATCCTTTTAATGTCTGTAAGATTTCTTTCATTCCTGTCACAGGTGATTTGTGTCCTCTCTCTCCCTCCCTGTCTCTCTTGCTCTTGCTCTCTTCTTCCGATCAATCTGGCTAGAGGTTTATCAATTTTATTGATCTTCAAAGAGCCGGCTTTTTATTTCATCGATTTTTCTCTAGAGTTTTTCAGTGTTCTAGTTCATTGATTTCCACTCTTTATTATTTCCTTCCTTTTGCTTGCTTTGCATTGTATTTGCTCTTCTTTTTCTAACAAATAGAAGCTGAGGTTAATATTTGAGATCTTTCTTCTTTTCTAACACTAGTGTTTTAATGCTATAAAATTTCCTTTAAGTATTACTTTAGCTATATCCCACAGATTTTGATATGTAATGTTTTTGTTTTCACTAGGTTTAAAATATTTTCTAATTTTCCTTAGGGTTTCTTCTTTGACCCGTGAGTTATTTTGAAGTATATTGTTTGGTTTTCAAATATTAGGGATTTTCCTAATGACTTTCTGTTATTGCTCTCAGGTATAATTCTGTTAATGCTCAGATAATATGCTTTATATGATTTCAGTTCTCTTAAATTTATTGAGATTTATTTTATGGCCCAGAATATATAGTCTCTTGTCATTGGGTGGAGTATTCTGTATATCTAAATTAAGTTGGTAGTATTGTTCAAGTCTTTTATATCTGTAAATTTTTACATCTACTTGTGTCATCAATTACCAAGAGAGGAGTATTAAAATCTCCAACTATAATGGTAAATTTGTGTTTTCCTCCTTTTAGTGCTATCAATTCTTACTTTATGTGTTTTGAAACTCTGTTACTCGGTACATACACATTGAAGACTGTGTGTCCTCTTGGTGAAATGCACCTTTATCCTTGTAAGATTACCTTCTTTTTTTCTGGTAATATTCCTTCTTCTACAGTCTATTGTGTCTGATATTGATATAATTATTGCAGCTTTCTTATGGTTATTGTTTGCTTAGTGTATCTTGTCCACCATTTTACTTTTAGCCTATATATGTCTTTATTTTTAAATAAATCCAATATGAAAATGGTTTTTATCTTTGGTTTTTAATCCAATATGAAAATTTCTGTGTTTTAATTGGGATGTTTAAAGAATTTACATTTATTATAATGATTGGGATAGCTGGCCTTCAATTGACCTTCTTGCTGTTTGTTTTCTATTTGTCCTATCTGTTCTTTGTTCTTTTTTTCCCCCCTCATTTTGGATTATTTGAGTTTCTTAATTTTGGCCCCATATTGTCCTCATTATTGCATTATTACTTATGTGTCTTTGTTTTATCTTTTCTTAGCACTTGTCCTCCTGTTTATAACATATGTCTTTAACTTATCCCTGTCTATCTCCAAATAATATATATCACTTTACCTATAGTGGAAAAACATTAAAACTATATATTTCCATTTTTCCCTTCTGGTCCTTTAAGTTATTGTCATATATTTTATTTTATATATTTTATTATTGCTTTAAGTAGTCAGTTATCTTCTAAAGATACTTAAAAATGAGGAAACATGACCCTTATATTTACTCACATATTTACTGTTTCAGATGTCCTTTCTATTCCTTTGTGTTTCTCTTATCAATTTCTTTAGACTAAACTTTCTTTAATATTTTTGGTAGTGCAGTTATGCTGGAATTAATTATTTCAGTGTTTATCTGTCTGAAAAGTTCTATTTTTACCTTTATTTTGAGAGGTTTTTTACTAGGTAAAGAATTCTAGGTTAATAATTTCTTCCGGGACTTTAAAGATAGCTATCCATTGCCTACTGGCTTGCATAGTTTATGATAAGAAACCTGTTGTAATTCCTATCTTTGTTCCTCTAATGTCCTTTTTTCCTCTAGTTATTTTTAAGGGTTTCTTTTTGTCACTTTAGCAGTTTTACTATGATGTTCTTGGAGTCACTTTCTGTATACTATGCTTGGATTTGGGCTTTTTGGCTTTATGGATTTATGGTTTTCATCAAATTTGGAAAACTTTTAACTATGGTTTTTTTCTAATTTTTTTAATGTTCCCTTCCTCCCCAGGTCTCTTTTCCTTCTGGAGTTCCAATTTCACGAATATTAGATTGCTTGGTATTGTCCCACAGGTCACTGATTCAGTGTCTCTTCAGTCTCCTGTGTCTCTTTGCTTCATTCTGGATAATTTCTAATTCTGTGTCTTCAAGTTCACTGATTTTTACTTCTGAAGTTAACGATCTGTTCATCTCATCTAGTCTATTTTTGGTTTCAGATATTATATTAGTCTCTAAAAGTTTAGTTTATGTCTTTTTTACATTTTCCCTTTCTCTTGTCCTCATGTTCATGTTTTCCTCCACTTCTTAAACATGTGGAACATATTTACTAAAAGTGTTTTAATATCCTTGTCTAGTTCCTTCATCCATGTCATTTCTGAGTATGTTTTTACTTATTTATTTTTTCTTCTGGCTAAGAGTCTAATCTTCCCATTTCTTTGCATGCCTGATAATTTTTTAGTGGAGACTAGCCATTGTTAATTTTATATTCTTGATTACTACATTTCATTATATTTCTTTAATTAGTTTTGGCTTTTATTTTGGATGCAGTTAAGTTCCTAGAATTACTTTGATCCTTTCAGAGATTGCTTCTAAGCTTTATTATGGTGGATCCAGAACAGCCATTGGTCTAGAACCAATTTATCCCTCACTACTTTGGCAATATCCCTCTGGGAAGTCTATCTAATTCCTTGTCTATTAGAAGGTCTTTCTACTCTGATAGATGTGAACACAAACTATTTATAGCCCTATAAGAACTCTGGGAATGGTTCTGCCTGCTCCTTTCCAGTAGTCTTGAGTAGTTTCCTCTCATGCGTGTATAGACCAGTACTTTGTCAAAGACTCTAGGGAGGCCTATCAGTAGAACTCTAGGGTGTTCTCTCTCTCTATCTCCAGTTCTCTGTCCCACATATTCTAGTCACTTTGCCCTCCTGGATGTCTAATCTCAGTCACCTCGACTCAGTGAGGTCCAGTCCCCCTCCCTGTACTGCATCCAAGAACTGCCTTTGGGCAGTAAACTGGTCCACTTTAGGGCTCAGTTTGTTTGTGTTCCTTTTCTTAGAGATCATTGCCTGTCAGCCAATGTCTGAAAACCATTTCTTTCTATATTTTGTCCACTTTTTAAAATTGCTTACAGCAGGAGAGCAAATCTGGTCCCTGTTCCTTTAACTTCTAAACAGAAGTCTCAAACATATCTTTTAGGGACCTTACATGTTGACTACTAGTAGATTCCTTTCTTTAAAGAAAGTCTGTCATTTAAAATACGGCTTGTGAATAGTTAAAAAGCAGATCTGCATTTAAAGTAACAAAATTCTACATCTAGATAAATTAAAATAGGATTTAGGAGATTTAGATCATCCCCCACCTTGCTCTAATCTAGCATATGATTAGAGAGTAATTCATCACTATTAGAATGGCAGAGGGTTGAAAAGGAATTTCAAAATGAGGCTACGGCGGACCAGAATGTGATTTACTGCAAATCCATGGTTGTACAGAACTGTAACCAGTTAACTGAGTCTTGGCTATAAAACCTTTAACTGCCCTACTATCTATTTAAATTATTTGTCAGTGGGCTTCAGTGTTTAAATGTTTACTTTGATAAACATCCCAATATTCAAACAAGGAATAAAATACTTGAAACAATTGAGATAAAGATTAAAAAAATAGTGAGAAGGTCTGACAAATGCTAACCTTTTAAACTGAAGAAGCCTCTACTAACTACGACTGTCTGACCCTAGAATTAGGATTTTTCTCCCTGTCCTTGCTGGCCACACTGAAATAAGTGAGGCTAATTACAGTAATCTGTCCTTGGGGCAGATTATATGGGGTAATAAATCAACCTCAACTGTTAACCTTTCGCAGGTGTATGTGTGTCTGTGTATGTGTGTGTGTCTGTGTGTGTCAGAGAGAGAGAGAGAGAATATATATGTAAACATGATGAATGATCACTTATTTATTTAATATCTTATATATGCCAGGCATTTTAATCTTTGTAACAGCCCTTCCATCTCAAGTTTTTAGGTATACATATAAGGGATTTAATGAAAAAGCTGAGATCTTGAGATATTAAATGATGAGTTCCAGTTTTCCCATTACACCATGCTATTTCTCACAATGCCATGCTGTATTACCCTCAGTAGCACCATAATTCAGTTGTCGGTAGACCACAAACACAACCTTGGGTCATCCATTTTGCAGCCATATACTCTGGGCCACAGGAGGCATTGGAAGACAGAGTTTGATGGATAATTACAGCTTATTTCATTAGGAAAATAATTTGAAGTTCATGGTTTACACACAGTGGATCAACACAACAATAAAGCAGTAAATACACTTTGTTATTATCTATATAGGCCAATTTTACTGAAGAGACTGATACATTCTCCATACCACCTGCTGTTCAAAGACAGGCCTTTTACTTTGAGGTTGTAGTCACTATTAGCAAAGTCTGTGTTTGCAACTGTCTTTTAAACTTACATTTGCAACTGTTTTTTAAACTTACTTTGAGGTTGCAGTCACTATTAGCAAAGTCTGACTGTGTTTGCAGCTGTCTTTTAAACTGTCTTTTGAACAACTGTCTTTATAAAGAGCCTTCCCTTTTGAGATTGTTGCCATGGAATGATTTTTCAGTGGCTGTTTACTAGCTGGGCCTGAATAATGTCCTACACCAGCTCTTTGCTTGTGGTCTCCTTTATTTCATTGATCATGAGGAAGCCACCTCAGGCTCCCGTCGTCATTTCTCTCTGCCTTTATGTCAGTGTCCAGTGTCGGTAGACTGGCTATATTTCAAGAATTCAGTGTTAGATAATAAGCCCAATAAATGCTTGTCAATTTAGCAGTGGTAATTATCCAATTATTTCTGTTGTCATGGTAGAGACAACCTCAGTTATAACTACTTAAAAGTTCTGATGTAGGCAATGGAGTGGGGAGGGCAAGGGGATGGAGACAGCAAACCACCATGGCATGTATGTACCTATGCAACAATCCTGCAGGATGCAGGGCGTGCAGAGGTACCCCAGAGCCCAAATACAATAAAAATAAAATAAAAGTCCAGGCTGGGCGCAGTGGCTCACACCTGTAGTCCCAGCACTTTGGGAGGCTGAGGCAGGTGGATCATCTGAGGTCAGAAGTTCAAGACCAGCCTGGCCAACATGGTGAAACCGTATCTCTACCAAAAATACGAAAATTAGCTGGCTATAGTGGTGCATGCCTGTAATCTCAGCTACTTGGGAGGCTGAAGCAGGAGAATCGCTTGAACCCAGGAGGCAGAAGTTGCAGGTTGCAGTGAGCCAAGATCGTGCCTCTGCACTCCAACCTGGGCGACAAGGGCGAGAGTCTATCTCAAAAAAAAAAAAGAAGAAGTCCATGTGTAAGATCCCTGATGATAACCGTGAGTTTCCTATAAAGGCAAAAATGCTATCTGCTACCAGCCTTTACTTTGGCTTGTGAGTAATTGGGCATTAGTGCCTTACTTTTGAAATCTATGTCAAGCTTTTAATTCTGTTTCTGAATTTTTCAGTGACCATGCTATCCTTCAGTTACAAGATTTATGCTCCTGATGCATCATCAATACTCTTTCAAGTTTTGTTTTCTAGTATTAGAGATAAGTTGCACTAAACTTGAGTATTTGTCACTTATTAGGGTAGGGGCTAGATAGGGTACATATATCTGGCACTGTATTACTGAGGGGTTTTTGTCAGGGTGAAATGTGCTGGCCTGTACAAGGATTAAATCCATAACTTTGATTTTATTAGGCCATCAGTGGTCATGCTTTTTATATACAGAATGAGGATTCAAGATTCATGTATTGTTTGTTTATTCCTCTTCACCAACATTTAGGGTAAAGCTAGTGGTAATTGAATAGAAGAAGAAAAGTGATGTTTAGTGTTTGCACGTGTGTGTGTGTGTGTGTGTGTGTGTGCACAGTAACACTTTGATTTTTTTAAGTTACCATATAAGTAATAGTTAAGAGAAAGCCTCCAGGGCCAGTCTGCCTAGAATTCTGGCTCTTCCAGTTACTAATTACAATTGTAACCCTGGTCAATTTATTTAACTTCTCTGTGTTATTATATCTTGTGACCTTGATCAATTCACTTTAGTTCTAATAGATTTTTTGTGGATTCCTTAGGATTTTTTGCAAACACAATTATGTTGTTTGCAAATACAGTTTTACTTCTTCCTTTCTAACCTTTAAGCCTTTTTCTACCTGCCTTATTGCACTGCCTAGTACCTCCAGTATGATATTGACTAGACAATTGAATGGCCATTCTCAATCTTGGGGGGAAAGCATTCAGTCTTTCCCTTAATAAATATGATGTTAGCTGTAGGTTTTTGTTAGATGTCCTTTATGAAATTGAGGAAGTTTTCTTCTGTTCCTGGTTTGTTGTGAATTGTTATGATGATTGAGTATTGAATTTTGTCAGATGATTTTTTTTTTTTTAACAGTCCAGAGGCCTTTTATTTTTTTAACACCTGTTATGCCATGAATTCATAGGGAATAGGTTCCAGCAGCTCAGGCTCCTTCCCATTGGTTCTCACAAAGTGTGCTTCTCTGGGTGGAGCAGGCTATTAAAGGAAAAAAA
>CAUYLG010016378.1:0-139897 GCA_963573385.1 Cacajao melanocephalus
ATTCTAGCCTGGGCAGTAGAACAAGAATCCTGTTCTCTCTCCCTCTTTTTCTTCCTCTTTCTTTCTCTCGTACATTCTTTTTTTCTTTCTTTCACTCTCACTTTCTTTCCTCTCTTTTCCTTTCTTTCAAAAAAAAAAAAAAGATAATTTTCATAAAAAGGTAAAATCATGACTCATACAGATACAAAAATGAACATGTATTAAACATTTTATTTAATTCATGAGGGAAATAAGCAGATGTTTCAGCTGGTTCCAAGAAAAAGGACAAGGAAAAAATGCACAAATTCATATAGACAAAGGAATGTTGGATTGAATGTACAAATGGAAGCAAACTGATTTTTTTCATACTTTATCTACAATTTGCAGAATTGTTAAGGAGAACTTTAGGCTAAAATCAGACCACTTTGGAGGGGTGTCCTCTAGATAATACATTATTTTCCACTGAAACAAATTTTTTTCTACATCCTCTCCTGTTTTGATCAAAATAGTCTCAAAGAAAGACTGTGCTTGATCACAAAATAAGGGTGATCTCATTAGCTTGGGTCCAATTATAAGTGCAGTATGCATTGTTAATTTACCATAGAAGCCTTCTTAAGTTTACTTTGCTGGAAGTTTTCATAAGGAATCTCAGATTTAACTTTTAAAATACTTGTCAATTAACTGGACTGGTGTATTTTCTTTGTAGTGTATCTGTTTTCAATGTGATTGGATTGTGAAATTTTGAGATGTGTGTGTGTCTGAGCCTTAAATCTCATGCTGTGCAGTAGACGAGGACTTGATAAGACAAGAACTTGAAAGAAACTAAAGTGTTTTCTGACTTTTCTAGAGATATCTGGGCATGTCCATTTCTCTCTAGCTGAAACTCTGTCATCATAAACTGGGAAGTAACTGTTTCAATTTATTACTAAGAAGGGGAAAAAAAGGTTTAGTAACAGTTCTCAGAAAATACCAGACAAGCTGGACATGGTGGCTGTCACCTGTCATCCCAAGGCTGAGGTGGGAGGATCACTTGAGGCCAAGAGTTTGAGACGAGCCTGGGCAACATAGCGAGGCCCTAATCTCTAAGAAAACAAAAATTAAAAAAATAAATTATTTGGGCGTGATGGTACATGCCTCTAGTCCCAGCTACTCAGGAGGCTGAGATGAGAGGATCACTTGAGCTCTGGAGTTCCATGCTGCGGTGAGCTGTGGTAGCACCACTGCACTCCAGCCTAGGCAGCAGAGATTCTGTCTCTAAAACAAATTCTTTTAATTAGAAAAAGAAAATAGAAATTACTGGGGCACACTTTGGCATACAGTGAACATTTGAATGTTACTTAATTCTGAAGACAGACACATTTGGGCTTGAGAATGAGTTTCTAAGCAGATAGAGTGGGATCAGGACTGATCCTGATCAGTCCTGGGATCAGCACTCTTTTCCCAGAAATTTCCATCCTGATCTTGATTTCCTGAGTCTTGTATCCTGTCCTTTATCCATTTTACCATAAGGAATGCCAACAGTATACTAGGAGTGAGGGATCTCAAACCAGTGTTAAGGAGTTGTAGGGAAATTCTAGGATGAAGCTTTTGCTGGGACAAAGAATATGGAAGAGTCGAGTTTTCCCAGATCTGGGGCCTACCTATGGGGGCTGCTGTAGACATCTGGAGGCAGCAGGGATGTCTTCAGTCTTTATTGTGTAGCGCTGGTTTGTTTATTTAGACCTTCTTTAATCTTATTAATAAAACTCTTCCCTTGAAGACCTTTCCATTCTTGCCTATGAAAAGCATCATAGTTCTTGAAGTCCCATGCTTTTGATTTCTAAACCCATTTTCATTTTCATTTGTTCAACCTGTTCTCCCTGTTTCATTACTCTTGCTTCACAATGTTACAATAAGAATGTATTCCCAATTGTAGTATGAGGCAGGGAGGCATTCCCACAACTTCCTTGTGCAATATCTTAGGCTTAATTGGTAACAGGGACAGAGGTTGGCCCCACATGATAAGAAGGAACCTGATTTTACACATTGAGTGGCCCTTGGGTAGAGCTTCTATCTCGTCTTTCCACCAGCATCACTGTGTGAACCAGGCATGCCTGTTCTCTGCAAATTAAATTTGTTTGTCTTAGTAATAGGGAGGAGTATTATCTCCTAGCCATCTAGAAGTGCAGATGAAGCTGTTCGATAAAAGCAGAGTTACACCTTTAAAAAAAAAAAAGCTCAACATCACTGATCACTAAAGAAATGCAAATCAAAACCCCAATGAGATACCATCTCATATCAGTCAGAATGGTTATTACTAAAATGTAAAAAAGGAAAAAAAAAACAGATGCTGGCAAGATTGCAGAGAAAAAGGAACGCTTTTACACTGCTGAAGGGAGTATAAATTAGTTCAACCTTTGTGGAAGACAGTGTGGCAATTCCTCAAAGACCTACAGAGAGAAATACCATTTGACCCAGCAATCCCATTACTAGGTATATACCCAAAGGAATATAAATCATTCTATTATTATAAAGGTACATGCACAGGTATGTTCATTGCAGCACTGTTCACAATAGCAAAGGCATGAAATCAACCCAAATCAATGTTAGACTGGATAAAGAAAATTTGGTACATATGCACCATGGAATACTATGCAGCCATAAAAGGGAACAAGATCATGTCCTTTGCAGGATCATGGATAGAGCTGGAAGCCATTATCCTCAGCAAACTAATGCAGGAGCAGAAAACCAAACACCACATGTTCTCACTTATAAGTGGGAGCTGAATGATGAGAACACATGGAGAACAAAAACACACACTGGGGCCTGTCAGAAGTGGGATGGGGTAATGGGGGTGCACTGGGTTGTGAGGGATGGAGAGCACCAGGAAGAATAACGGAGCTTAATCCTTAGGTGAGAGGATCACCTGTACAGCAAACCAGCATGGCACACGTTTACCTGTGTAACAACCCTGCACATTCCGCACATGTACCCTTGAACTTGAAAGTTGAAAAATAAACCAATTATTATAACTTGGAATCCAAAGCACAGTACTGAAATCTGTATTGCGAGTTAGATACTTGAGTTAATATGGGCAGCTGACCGTGTTGCTCCATAGCATATTCTCCAAAGGAAAGATTTCTACTTAAAAGGTAAATTTCTCCATCCTGTTTCTGGAATTAGAAAACTGAGAACTACTAAAAGGAGACTAAAGTTGACATAGAGGTTTTTCTTTAAATTTTATGAGACTCTTACAAACTAAGTATAGATTCACAAGGAGTTATAAAAATAGCTCAGAGAGGTCCTGGTGCCTTTTACCCAGTTTTCCCCAGCGATTACATTTGACATAACCATAGCGTGTGTGTGCTCTATTTTATCACATACATTGATTCGTGTAAACACCAATGCAAACAAGATACGGAACTATTCCATCACCACAGAGATCTCCCTTGTGTTACCCCTATAAAGTCATACCCTGCTCAGCCACCACCTTTCTTAACTCCTGTCCATCTCTAATCTCTTTTCCATTTCTACAATTTTGTCACATTGAGATTTCTATAAATGAAATCATACAGTATGTGACCTTTTGAGATTGATTTTTTTTCCCTTGGCATAATGCCATTGTATCAGTATTCATTTCTTTTCATTGTTGAGTAGTATTTCATGGTATGAATGTACCACAATCTATTGAAGGGCATATTGGTTATTTCCAGTTTTTTGTTATAGATAAAGCTGCTATGGACACTTCATGTACAGGTTTTTGTATGGATGGAAATTTTTAGTTATCTGGGATAAATGCCCAGGAGTGCAATAAGTATATGGTAAGTGTATTTTAGTTTCTTAGGAAAGTGACAGCGTGTATTTGGGTTATGCTTTTTATCTACTCTGCCAGGGGAGAGAGGTGTGTGAAAATCCAGGTTTCCCATTTGGCCTCTTTCAGCATCCCTGATGAGGGGAGGCAAAGCAGGGTACCTCATTGCTGCTTGGAATGGTGGGAGTTTTGGCTCTCCACTAGGCCTCCATTGATATTGCCCTGTATGGGCTCCTTTCGGCTCCCTATGTGACCTCCAATGACACCTTAGTGGTGGGGGTGGGGTGCTGTTTACCATTGCAAGGTGGTGAATGTCCTGCCTTCCCACTTGGAGTTCTCTGATACCAGCCAGGCAGTGGGTGGAGGGGGCATCCCTCATCACAGCCAGGTGCAAGTGGAAGTCTGGGTTCCCCACTGGCCTTTGCTGATAAGATGGGGTGGGGCTACAGTGTTTTCTATGAGGTTTAGTTGGAGCAGGGTGGTTATTGCTAGGCTGCCCCTTCCTTGGTCTTGTAGCTAGTTAGAGCCAGGATTTCTTAGAGCTTTGGTATTCTGTCTGTGTCATTGGTGCTTCTGGATTTGCTGGCTTCTTCAGCACCCAGTCCAGGATATATGAAGCCAAAAGCAAACCCAGATAACTCACCACTGTGTCTTTCCTCAGATCTCAAGGTCCCTCCCTGATCTGTCTTCTCTCCACTTTTCAGAGTTTTCTGATGCTTGCTTTCTATATAATGTCCATGGTTTTTAACGGTACTTAGCAAGAAGAATAGAGAGATGTGTATCTCTTCTATCTTCATCCAGAGCTGGAAGTCTGACAAAGCCCTGTTAAATGGCCATTTTTCCTCTGAAAATAGAAGTCTGATCCTGTCTTCACCCTTCTAAAGCTGTCTTATAGCACCTAACTATCCAAAGAATACAATTCTAACCCCTTAATGTCGACACTGAACACTCTTCACTATCTTACCACGAGTAATAACAGTCATATCTTCTGCAGCTCCCCACCATGCACACGTACTCGCCAGCTACAAAGAATGTCTCATGCACCATTTCTTCAATGTAGCATGCTTTTTCATGGTTCCTTATTCTGCACATGCAATTTTCTGGTTCCACCTTTCTCCTCTTCACTTGGCATGCACTTCACTGTTCTTCAAACCTAGTTCTTATATTGTCTGCAGTGAAGCCTTCTGAGACTCTCCTGGAGTTATTTGATCAGTGCCCTGGTATCAGCGTGAACACACTTCTATAACCTATTTCTTGTTTGAGTTCATCTCTTCTACCACGCTGTTTGAAGTGGGATTGTCTCTGTACATCTCTGTCCCATTCGACTGTAAATTCTTTGGGATTAGGGACTGTGCCTTTTTCATTAATATATCCTCAGCACATAGCACTGTGCCTGGCACATAGTTGGCACTTAACAAATGTTGGTTTGTTTATTCATTTATTTTTTGAGACGAAGTCTTGCTCTGTCTCCCAGGCTGGAGTGCAGTGGCGCAATCTCGGCTCATTGCAACCTCTGCCTCCCAGGTTCAAGCGATTCTGCTGCCTCAACCTCCCGAGTAGCTGGGATTACAGGCACGTGCCAACACACCTGGCTAATTTTTGGACTATTAGTAGAGATGGGGTTTTGCCATGTTGGCCAGGCTGGTTTCGAACTCCTGACCTCAGGTGATCCATTTGCCTTGGCCTCCCAAAGTGCTGAGATTACAGGCAACAAATGTTTATTAAGCAAGTAAATGAATGCTTACTTTCAGATACTAGAACAACTAAAAATTGTTCCCAGCTGTGTGACTAGGCTGAGACTACCTCACTTTTATCATTACATTTATTCCTTTTAATTTTTCCTCTAAACATGGAGAAAACATTTCTCCATCCTTCTCTCTTCCTAAGGACTACCAGCTGTCAGGCTGTCTTTTTATATACCTGCTCTCACCACTGGTATCCTAAGGAGATTGACCATTTGAAAGCAGGGCTGCCCTGTTGGTTGGCTGACAGGTCTCCAAAGCCTAGTCTTCAGGCCATTATGTACCATCAATCTAGTCTTCAGTAGATTGAAGCTGGAGTCTTTGCTAAGCATTCCAGAATTTTGACTTCTGTTGAGAAATAAAATCTTTTTCAATACCTTTCATCACCTTGCTTATCTATCTTTTGACTGTGTTAGCTGGGAAGAATTTAGCAGTAAGTCATAGAGTTCAGCATCTGACATATTTAAGACAATCACTTCTTTCATTTTTATGACACTCTACTCAAGCCATACATGCATCCTTGTCAATCCCAAATTATTCAACACGTATTACCATAAAGCTTACAATAACTCAGTGGGTTAAGTTGTATGTATGTACACACATACACAGATACACACACAACACACAAGCACATGATATTAAGGATTTTGCAGGTCAAAAATATATTCTATTATACCCACTGATCCTTTTTAAGAATTCTGATCCTTTAACTCCTACATTTTGTTCTCATTTATGATGGTCATTGGTTTCTCTCAGCTGCAGTCAATATCTGACCCTAATACCATATATGTTAGTTCCTGCACACATAATATTTACTTCATTTGCCAAACCTTCTTAATACAGCCAGGCACTGTTACACTTTTTATATGCACAAATGTTTGATTCTTACAACACTCCATAAGGTAGGTGGTGTTACATTCATTTTACAGAGGAGGGAACTAAGGGTTAGTGGAGTAGGAAGCATCTTGGCCAGACTTGGCTCTGACTTCAAGCCCATGTTCTTTTTACTACACCATTCTGCCTCTCAATAAAAAGGCCTAATATGAAATTGAATATCTAAAAGATTGCATAATTAAAGTTTATCCTAATATCCCAACTCTTACCCCTCAATCAAGACTCAGTGTCTTGATTGTATTACCAAAAATTACACTTTTCTCTGTTTAGTAAGACAGAGTGGAAGGAGGGAAGCATGTTCAAAAAATGATGTTTGTGGATGTGATAAAATTTTGGAGTTCTGTTATCCAGTGGCCTGTTCTCATGGCATTTGTCCTCGTAGACTTTCTTAAACATTCAGGTCCTTCCGTTCCTTTGAAAAAAACAGCGAAGACACTTGTTGTCATGTCTTAAAGGGCCTAAAACACTAACTGGCTACCCTAACAGTCCCGTGGGCGGTCCTGGAACTTGTTAGCAGTAGGGACTGGTATTTGATGGGTAAAATGGCTCCTTTCTCACAAGTGTCTCCCACTGAACCATCGAAAGCATTTTTGACAAATTATAAGGCTATCCATGTAAGAACTGAGGATCTTTTCCTTTAGTATTTGATTCAATAGCTCCTCCCCTCCCTCTTTATTTTCTTCGAATCCTGTCCACATTCTGCAGGATTTGAGGAGGTGGTGTATGGGAGGGGTGCCAGACAATAAAAGAAGGTGAGTCAAGAGTGATGAGGTTGTGTAGGTGAGTGAAGGGACTCCCTGAGCCACAATATCCCTCTTTGTCACTCCCCTAAGCAGCAGGAAGCAAAGAGATTGTCCAGCTCACCAACAGGAGTGAGTGAGGAGTAGTTCCAACATTGGTAGGACTGTTCCCACTGCCACCCTGGCCCCTGAACAGGGATACATGGCTGGAATTCACAGGAAGTAACTGGGACAAGGCAAAGTCTGTTTCAATACTGGCCCTGCTCCCAGCTACTTGGTGCACTGTGAACAACAGCTGTACTACCATAGGGCATATTCCTAATGCCTTTCTGAGAGTCCCAGCCTCAGGTAGGCATGGTCCCCTGAGAGGCAGGAACACAGCTTCCTGACAGATGAGCAGGAGTGACCCTTATTCTTGGCTTCTGTCTGTCTGAAATGGAAAGACAGATGTTCCACATTACTGAAGTCTAGACAGCACCTGTGAAGCCCTGGAGATGGTCTCTTCCATTCCTCTGGTGATGTCCACCTACTCCTCAAATGTAGCATCAAGGAACTTCAGCTGCTTCCTTGGCTCAACTGAATTCCAATTGTATCCTTCCCTTTAGTCCCTCAGAAATAAGCAGTGTAGAAATAATTCCCTTCCTGGGGATATCAGCTCATTCCTCTAGTTTCTTTGCCACCCCTTAAAGGAGTACCATAACCTGGGGTACCTGTGATTATTGACCCTAGAATGGGTCCATCTGGGACAGCAGGTGTCTCCTGTCTCAGGCAAACCAGGACATAAAGTCACCCTACCTAGGTGGATAATAGCCACCTAACTGACTTGTAAGAATTAAATGAACCTACCCCCGGACACAGCGAAGGGTCTAATCAAGGTTTTCATTTAGTGAGCTGCTGCTAGTGACGCTGGTCCTTTGGTGTTTCAAGCCTCTGCACCCTATTTGGGCCTCCCTTCTATTTATTGCCTTTCTTTTCTCTATTCCTTTACCTCTTGTCATTGGCATGTTGCCCTCTTCATTTCTGCCACTAGACCTATGCCCCTGACTGCCTGGCATTAACAGAGGCTTTTACAACTCTGCTTACCCTCTTTTTCTTGATTCTAGGGCTGGTACCAGCCAAGCCCATTATTCTGGGTCCTAACCTGTTTGGTGGAGTTGTTGCTCCACTTCCTTGACCTTGCACGTAGGGCCTGGGCACTCCTAGGAGTTAGGGGCAGGGTGGGGTTAGGGCTGAAACCCATTTGCTCGGACACTCCTATTTTATGTTCCATTAACTTTATTCTTCGGGAGAATACTTCCCCTTCCAGCCCTCTGTAGTTCACCCTTGGGTTCATATAGAAGTATCTCACAATTATCGGTGGAAACATACCCTGAAATCTTCAGGCTAGCGGCTGTCACTTTCAGGACCACAGAAGTTCCTGCCTAGTGCCCCTCGACCACCACCTGCCTGACTGCTTGCCTCCAGAAGGGAGAGCAGGAGTGACTGCCACATTGACATGGTGGGAGCCCGTGGGGGCTGGTGTCTGTGAAGGGCGGGTAGAGTGGGGTCCTGGGGAATCTGAATAGGGTAGGAGGCCCCAGCGTGAGCCTGTGGTGTGTTTGGGGCCAAATATTGTCCAACCCCCACCTCTGGGCCCACGGAAAAACTCCTGCGCTCCCAGAAGGCATGATACCGAGATTGGTGTCATGCGGGGCCACTGGGTGTGAGTTCCAGCCCTCCAGTGTCTCGTGTCCGCCCGTGTCGGAGTCCACGGGTTCTCAGGACAGGAAGCGCTGCGGGGCAGTGCGGGCAGACAGGCACGTCACAGCGGACAGCGCCGCGATTGCTGCTTTCGGTTCCCCAGCGGGTGGTGAGGCAGAAAATGCAAGGCGGAAAGAGGAGCCCCCGCACCTCAGAGCTGTCGGGCCCAGGCCGGGAGGCAAAGCACAGGAGCGCTGTGGTGCCAGCGACCGGGCTGGGTGGGGATGACCTCGGGTTTGCGCTGGACCCGACCCCAAGGGCGGTCAGGCGCAAGGGGGCGGGCGCTCGGTGCTCCGGTCGCGGGGCCAGGGCGGGCCGGCCGGCGGGGCATTTAAACCCCGCTGACAGCCAGTCCCGTCCGGGACACGCGCCCAGCTCCACAGCCTCCTCCGTCGACTCAGCCTTGGGTACCGGTCGGGCAAGATGCGGTCTTCTCTGGCTCCGGGAATCTGGTTCTTCCGCGCCTTCTCCAGGGACAGCTGGTGAGCAGGGCAGGGGAGGGAGGCGCGTCGGGACCTCCCGGGCTCGGCGCTCGTGGCCCCAGAGACCATACCAGTTCTGTCCTGGCATAGCCACGCGGGCGGCCAGCGGGGCTCCTCCAGCCGCGCCCGCCTGGGAGGTTGCTAACACTCCCTGCCTAACTCCACCCGCGCTCCCCTAGACCCCGCGACTCTGGCTCTGTGGCACTGGGGAAGAATAGGCTGCCGGGGAGGGTCTCCATCGTTTCCCTTTCCAATCTCCCCTCGGAACTCACACCCGGGGTGCCTTCCCAGCACCTGACTTTCGTGTTGTTGAGCAGCTGGGGAACCTGGGCTCAAGGCTGAAGACCCAAGGCCAGGGCATAGTAGAGGAAAAGGGTGGCCACTGGGGTTTGTGAGTGCCCCTCTTGGTCTCCTTTAGCCCTCGAACACCAAGGCCAGAACTCAGTGGTCCTGGGAGCTCTTCTCAGGGTTTTCAGCCCTGAGACACACACCTGGAAAGGGCACAGTTCTCAGAGCAGAGTGGGGCAGCCCCTCAGCAATGGGCGAGGGGCTTCATGGTGGTTCTCTTCCTAACCCCAGAGACCACATATTGGGGTGCATAGTGCAATGGAGGGGCTTCAGCCACTTTTCTTCAGAGGCAGTCAACCTTTGGAGCACTCTGTTTGGTCTGCACAGCTTTTAAAATATTGTGTTCATTGCCATTATTTACAAATCATAAAATTTAACAAAAATAGCCAGATTCCAGACTTATCTTAAAAAATAGACGATGTAGGCCAGGCATGGTTGTTCATGCTTGTAATCCAACCATTTTGGGAGGCCAAGATGGGAGAATTGCTTGAGGCCAGGAGTTCGAGACCAGCCTGGCCAACATTGTGAGACCCCTCCCTCCGTCTCTAGAAGTAAACAAGGAAAAAAAGAAATGAAAAATAGATGATGTAGCAATACTGGGCCTAAATTTCCAAATTAAATGAATAGGATTGAGGAGTCCCCTTTAGATAGGGCAGATGCTATTAAAGTGGCCAATTTGTCCTAATTTCGAAACAGTCTTTTGTCCCCAACCCTCTCAATCCTGGGCAAAGCAAGACAATTGGCTACCCTACACACTTTTTAATTGTTGAGAGCGCTCATCAATTCTAAACTTCTTCACTCATTTAGAGTATTTACCTAGACTTTTTTGAGTTGGAGACTGTTAAAAGATATTTTTCAGAAAAAGATTAAAATCCTGACTCTCACAAAGATATAAAAATGAACACGTTAAAGATTTTGTTTTACTCATAATAAAGGTCCAGAAGATATTATAATAGGTTCAAAAGATAATCTAGAGAGGGAAATTGGGGAATTATTGTTTAATGGGTATGGAGTTTCGGTTTCGGAATATGAAAAAGTCCTGGAAATGGATGATGGTGACAGTTGAGAGACAATATGAATATACTTAATGCCACTTAAATGTACACTAAAGATGGTTAGAATGGCAAAATTTATGTTACGTATATTTTACCACAATTTTAAAAAGAGAATCTAAAGAACATATTCATTTATAGATTAGGAATGTTGAAACCAAACTGGTTTTCCACAGGTTGTGAGGGAAGACTACTGAAATTATCTTTGTACATATATTTTGTATGACTTCTCAGTTACCTACCACTTCAAAGAATTTAAAAATAGCTCAAGGTCAATTAAAAGCTAGAATCTGATAACCTGGAGGACTATCCTCTAGAAAAGGCATAATTTTCCACAGAAATACATTTTTTTCTACAGTCTCTCCTATTTTGATTTTTTAAAGTTTCTTAGAAAAATTATTCTTGATCACAAAATAAAGCTGGTCTCATTGGATTTGACTGGACTGTGTATATAGGTACTACAAGAGTGTTAATTTACCATTTTACCATATAGCCCTTGTTAAGTTAATAAACTTTGCTGGAAGTTTTCATAAGGAATCCTAGATTAGATTTTTAAAAGTCTTTAATTGTTTATTGTCCTGACAGTAAGCTTAGTTAAGAAACTGTCTCCACCAGGTTTTACCTACTATATTAATATATTTGGGCAAATTCCTCTTCTCAGGGCCCCCAAAATATCCTGAAGTTTCTGGGCTAGCCAGGGAGTGACCTTCCTTTTGGCCTGTAAACCTGGAAACTCAGTAAGCCTGTTTTCTTGGGAGGGTTTTCTTAGTATTGGCTCCATAGAATGAACCTCGGTTTCTGAAGGAGTCTGGTTGTATCTGATTAAATAGGCATCCTTATCAAATGCAACATCCAGGCAAGGTCTTGGTTGCATAACCAATTTTTCTAATTATGTGCTGGTAAAACAAAACATCAACAACAACAACAAAAAAACAGATTCTTACTGAACCTATGCAAGTAACCATATTGCCATGAAGAGCAATAAGATTCCATAAGAGTTCCTGAATTCTGAGGAGTCAGGTAGGGAGAAAAAGATATTTTTAAGTGCTTCATTTCAGTTTACAAAAACAGAATCTACTAAATTGTTATGGATTAATTAATACAGCCCAAGAAGAAAAAGAAAGATCTTCCTTATATATCCAGAAAATAGAACACTATAACAACATCACCAATATTCTGAACATAGAAGACAGTTATCCATCACCAGTTCATGTGTGATTAATTCTGTTCCGCTGAATCTCGGGTTAGCAATCTCAAAAACCCGTCTGCTTCTTGAGTTCTGGAACTCCTGACTCAGTCCACTAGTACATTCTTAATGTTGTCCAAGTGGTACCATCAGAAGCCTATACCCAAGAGCAATTACTTAGTATGGTGCTTTTCTGAGACAGGTCTTGGTTGTTAAAGAGAAAAACGCTTGGTCTTCCAGGCCCAGTGGCATGCTTACAGTCCTAGCTACTCAAGAGGCTGAGGTGGGAGGATCCCTTGAGCCCAATAGTGTGGGGCTGTAGTGCACCATGATCATGCCTGTGAATAGCCAGTGCACTTCAGTCTGGGCAACACAGCAAGATCCCATTTCTTAAAAAACAAAAAACTCCCACTCTATTCTGTAACTTATTACAGAGCCTTTAAGAAGCATCAGAGTAAAATAAAAACTATCTGAAGGTGACAGAGACTCAAAAAGTGCTGATTAACTTATTACTGATAATTTTCCAGAATGAATGATCTGATGAGAATTCATGGCAAGAATAATGTAACTGGCAAGGAAATTTGGTTGCTTCTTGATATGCAAAACAAAAAGATGCTAATCCAAACAAAAACAATTCTAGACAATGTCTAAAAACACATGGCTAATTTCGAAGAACACAATGAATATTATATCAATTTATAGAAATAAACATAATTTTTACAGACAGGAAATCTTAAGATATATAAAACTTTTGAGATACAATTTATATAATATGCCAAGAATATCAACTAAAGATATTCAGTAAGTTTGATATAAGTCCTAAACATCTGTATTTTAATAAAATGCCATAGGAAAGGCTGATGTACACTCCAGTTGAAAATTGGTGGCCTGGAAGATGCTAGATTTAAATGAAGGAAAGTTGCAGCTTGGTAACATTTTTATTTTATTTTACTTTTTTGAGACACAGTCTTGCTCTGTCACCCAGATTGTAGTGCAGTGGTACAATCATAGCTCACTGTAGCCTCCAACTCCTGGGCTCAAGGGAGCCTCTTTCCTCAGCCTGCTGAGTAGCTGGGACTATAGGCATGCACCACCACACCTGGCTAAGTTTTAAATTTTTGTAAAGACAGGCTTTTGCTATGTTGCCCAGGCTGGTCTCAAACTCCTGGCCTAAAGTGATCCTCCTACTTCATCCTCCCACCTTATCCTCCCAAAGCACTGGGATTGCAGGCATTAGCCACCGTGCCCAGCCTCCAGTAACATTTTAAATAATAACTGAATTCGTGACTAGTAACACATATACTGTTGTCATCAGGGAAGGCACCATCAGGGTGCTGATAAATAGAAATATGTCATTTACAGAGAGGGCATTGAGAAAATCTGCAGAACTTCTCATGTAGCATATAATTTCTCAAATATTTAGATAAATAATAATATTTTACTAATGTAAATTTAACCTAGAGAAGGCTGAGTATCTCTTCTGACTTGACAATTATTTCCAAGCAATTAATCAATATTAACATATTAAACAAATTAATTATTTCTAGCACCTCTCTTTTTAAAAAAAGAACAAATCTTTGTGATTTTCCAGGAGCTCTCCCTCTTTTTAAACTAAATATTCACAAACTCATCAAGATTTTACCAGCTTTGGCAAAATTTGAACACATTTGATTGCTTATTTTCAGACTTATGGTTTGCATGTACTATAATCCAAGACAAATCAAATTTCCTTTCTGTAACCTACAAATTTATCCATTCAGATTTGTTCTTCACCGTTCTCTTTCTTATTCTGGAACAACCATCCATTTTTCTTATGTAGATTATTTTTCGTTTTAATAAACAAAAATGTTTAAATACAGTGTATACAAAGTCACATACCTCTCTGCCACTATTGCTCCTAGTAGAGTCTCATTCATGTATATTAGTTATGTCTATTAATCCAAGTAACTAACATTTCAGAGAGGATGGGGAGTAGGGAGGGTGGATCATTATAAAGCATCTAGAACACACCAGCATTCCAGAAGAGCTCAGTAATACACATAACATGACTTTCTCCATCACTTTCACACTTCTCAAGGTGTGAATTCAGCTACTGTGTTCCCCAACATCTCTGGGATTTAAGACAGACCTGGATTGAAATCCTTTCACCGCTGTGAACCTTGACTTTGCTGAGCCCCAGTTTTCTCATCAGGAAAAGTCAGTTGGGTTCCTGAGGATAAATGTGATAAGGAAACATTCTTCACGTGTTGTGGCTGATGGAGGGTACTCAACAGGTATTCTTTTACTTCCTTCTATGTAAGTTTAGGTTTGGATTCCTATCAAATACTAAATGTCATGGAGTTCTTCTGTAGGTACATTATTATGCTGAGCTCTGAGGCCTGCAAAGACAGTCAAGACAAGGTACTACCGTCTTGGAACTAAGAATCAAGCTGGAGAGAGGGTGTGTACACATGGTCAGCAATTTTAGAAGGCCCTGCTCTATTTATTGAGTGCAAAGGATGATGTTTCCCATGTGCCGTGTCATTCAGAGGACCATCGAGGGGAATGCAGAAGTCAGTTGGGTGATTTTGAAGACAGCTGACTTGTTGAGCATTTAACACATAAAAGGTTAGAGATTATACGTATACATTGCCTGGCACACAGGAAGCATGGAATACATGGCAGCTTTTACTCTCATTATTAGCGATGATGATGTTATTATTACAGATACATGTTAACCCAATTTACCTTTCTTGTGCTAAACAAAATATAGGCCAGGGTGGACACAAAAATAAAGACTTAGAGTCCGAAAATGAGAAATCAAGTCTCTGTCACATTTAACTGCTTTCACATGTCCCCAAGGAGGGCATTTAAGAAGTGAAGAAGACAGAGTAGGAAGCTGCAAGTGGACTGGCCCTGGGCCTTGGACTCTCCCTCTGTAAAATGAGAATAATAATAATACTTGTGTCACTTGAGTGTTTTGAGGTTTAAATGAGGTTCTACATGTAAAGTACTTAGCTCAGTGCCAGGCTCATAGGAAGCACTGAGTAAACACTAATGATTGACTATATTCTATTTGCTTTTTCTACTACTCTGTGCCAGGCATTGTTTACTCGTAATTCTTGTGGAACTGCAAGGTGAATGTTAGCTTCCCCATGGAACATATGAGTATAATGAGGCACAGAGCAGTTATGTAAGCCTGTCCAGCACCACACAGCTGATACTGAGCTGGAGCTGGAATCAGGATTAGTCTGACTCTTAAGCCTAAGGTCTTTCCGTTGCCTCCCTAATGACAGCGCGGTGTGGGGAAAAGACTACATGGCCATTTGGATTTGGACAAATCACTTAACCTCTTCAAGGCTCAATTTCCTTATCTATAAAATGGAAATAACGATGTGCTTATATCACAGGGTTTTGGTGAAATTAAATGAGAAACTGCTTAAGGCACTTGGCCCAATGTCTAGCATACTTGATATTGGCTAGGTGCTTATAAATTTCTGTGGAGGGAGAGATTCATTTCCATTAGGAGAAGAAGGAAGTCTTTGATTTGGATCTGGGAGTGTTCTAAGCAGAGGTCACAGAGCTGGCAAAGGCATGGAAGTGGAGACATGACCTCTCCCCTGTCCATGAAGTGGTAACATGTAGCTCCAGCCAGCAGGAACATAGGGCGCCCCTGGACGGGAGCTGTGAGTCATATGGTGCCAGGTATGTGGAGACGTACATCCAAGCAAGAGTCAGAGATGGAGTTTCTGCCCAGGAAGATGTTGCTCTCCTCCTCCTGTTAGACTTTCCTTGTCAGGATGGCGATGAACAGCTTGTCGATGATGTTTCAGAGCCATAGGGCACCCAGAGGTTCCCCAGTCCTGTGCCTGGCTGGTTCCTGCCTTTTGTGCCAGTGTCTGTGTGGGTGCATCTGGGGACAGCTGGCAGCATGGGAGATGACTGCAGCTGGTGCTTATGGGGCTGGGCCCATTTCCCAGGGCCCTCTGAGGGAGACAGCTCAGAACGTGCAGAAGAAAAGCCTGTGGGAGGAAATACCAGGGTGACCACAGCTGGATGAGCAGGAATGGGCGGGAGGGTGAATTGGGCAGGCAGGAAGAGCAGGAGCTGTGAGCCCCCGTGACACCATTTTCCTCACACCTCGATCTTCCCCTGTGAGCTGGAAAAGGCCATAGCTGAGCTAGGATGGATGGTTCTGCCCTGTGGAGTTAGCTAAGGGCTTTCACTGCCAGATCCTAGTGCCCACCCGGAGGAGGACGCAGGAGAAAGGCATTCAAATGCATGCCGAGAGAAAACCTGCTGTGTGCCAGACACTTTCACATTCAGGGCATCTCATTTAATCTTTATAACACTGTTGCGCAGCAGGAGTTTATGATCTTATTTAAAAGAAGACCAAACTGAGGCTTAGAGAGGTACAATAACTTGCCCAAGGTCACATTAAGTTGCAGAACCAGAAATTAGGACTCAGCCAATTTTGCTGGAAGTCTGATGTGTATTTCCCTGTTCTGTGGGCTAGCTCTCTCGTGTCTTTCCTGTTGACTGCAAAGAGGTGCATGGTAAAGGCAGCAGAAAGGGCTGCTTAAAATGAACTTTGATGGGAAGAGGCTGCTTAGAAAAGGAAATGAGGGCTCCTCTCCCTCCTGGGGAGAACCTGGAGGCTCAGCCCATGATCCCTACTCCGGCCCCCCATAAGGGTCATGTGAGCCTGTAGAGCTCCCATCCCCCACCCCTCGTGACAACAGCTTCTTCCCCAGCTGCTTTTTGGGCTTCCTCCGCCACCCTGCTGTTTCCTCTTTCCCTCTCTACTGTGGACTGGCGTGCACCTCACTGGCCTCGGGTGGGGCTGTCTGACTCAGGCCCTGTGGGCTGATCTAGAAGGTAGCAGCAGGGTTTTGAAATAGTCTGTATGGTTGGCCAAGGCCTTGTTTCTTCCAGTCAAGCTTCTGTACCAACCGAGAGCTGGGGTCGGGATTGACAGTCCTGAAGTAACAGCAGAATTGAGGACAGACACCAGGGGTAGAGTCCCTGAAGCCCAGGACCCCCTATCTGATTGCCACTAAGTTGGTGTGTGAAGGGGTCCGGGTGGGGGCGGTGTCACTGCTCTCCTGCTGGCTTCTGGCTCAGGGCTTGTCCCCTGGACCCTTCCTGCTCAGGAGAAGGAAGGCCATCCTCCTACCCCTCTAAACAGGACTGTAGCTCTGCCATCATCAACACGCTTCCATCAGCGCTATTTACACAACCTTTCTTCAGAAGCGACACTGACTTAAAACCTGCTGGCCACCTCATCTGAGCCCCACCAACTCTCCCGCCCTCCCAGTTATTCTGGCTGCTGATCGGAGCCCTTGCTGCAGCGTGAAGCCTGTCTTCATTCTGCCTGAGCATTCAGGGTCCTCTACTCAACTTTCTTCTCAAAGCAAAACAATCTATCCTGTATTTTCCCCTTTCCTAAAACAGATTGTCATCTGAGCCACCAATCTCTTCTCAAACATCCTGAGTGTTCCTCGTGGCTTCTGGCCAATGGCTCCCTTCTCTGGGAAGGCTCTCGGTGCCGAGCCCTGAGTCAACTCAGTCTCTCTGAGCACACGCCCACGTCCCAGCTGGAGGAAGGACCACACTCAGAGGGTTCCGTGGGGGACTGGCAGCTGCCCGGGGAGAGCTTTGGGCCTCCCAGAAAGGGCCTTGTCCTGTCTTGTGTGCTGAAGGCCTGGCTCAGGGCTCTGCTCCCGTGGTGTCTGTTCCTGGCTGGCCTTTTCCTAGCAGGGTGTCTCCCAGTGCTGGTGGAAGGCTTGGTGGGGGGAGGGGGGCACCATCACCATTGGCCCTAGCTTGGTTCTTATTGTGCCCAGCCCCCTGTCCTTTTCAGATCTGCTGAGTCTCAGAACAGGCACATCTGAGAAGAGGCCACTAAGTCCATTTTCTCAGGGCAAGTGCCAAGGTCACCTACAGCCACAGTCAGCCCAGCCTGGGACTGGGGGATGACTAAAGAGCCCCCGGGGAAAGGGGGCTGTTTCTGACGTCTGCTGGGGGCAGCGTCCCTCTGCTGGGCTGTTTCTTGGTTTTTGCTGTTGCAGTGGTGGTGGCAGTTGGTCCTCTGGGGGTTTTGTTTGTTTCTAATCTGTTGCTGCTTTGGGACACACTGTTTATTGATTTTACCCCAGAAGCATTCCTAGTGCAAAGTCTCAACAAGGTCAATAAAGCTATTATCACACTCCTTCGAAAGAGTGAGTTGGACTGTCAGCTAATAGTTAGGAGACAGCTAGTCGACCTCTCTATCTAACTTGGTTATTCAGTAACCAGTATCCGGTGGGGGTAGGTGGGACTCTGAGAAGAGCTACCTCTTGCTAACAAAGTCTTAGAGGGTCACAGGACAGCCGCCCAATCTGAAGCAGCCAGGGGCTTTCTTGTCCGTCCTTTGGTCCTTGGCCTGTTTGCCTAGCTGGCCCAGCCCCTAGGCCGCCATCCTCCTGTCACAGCCACCCTGGGACCAGCTAGGCAAGGCCTGGCTGTGCATATTTTGTGCCCTGGTTCTCTTCTGGGACCTCTTGATTCACGAGGAAAGAGCTGGTGAGAGGAGAAGTGAAACCTGCGTGTTCTAAACATGAAAGGAGTGCGTCAGCTGCCTTCCTGAAGCTAATGTGAACTTGGCAGCCTTGGCCTCCGTCTAGCCCAGCCCTTAACCTGACTGAAGTTCACAGTCTTTTGTGAACCATGGCACCTTTCTCTTAGAACACCTGACAGTGGGGAGTGGATAGAGCGCCAGACTTGGAGGAGGGCCAGCTCCAACTGTGCCATGCCCACCGAGTGGTGTGACGTTAAGTTCATCCCTCCATCCCTCTGGAGGCCAGGAAGGAAGTCCCAGAAGAGGCTAGGGCCAGGCCTAGTGTCACACAACACAGCTGAGGACCCCTTGTACCCCCAGAACTCATGACTCTCCTGCTATCTTGGATGTCAGGTTTTCTACTGGCAGCATCATGGGGGATCCCAGGTGGTGGATTTCTGGGAGTTGGGGTGAAAGCTGGCAGGGACATCAGGCCACCACCTAGAGGAGGGCAGGGCTGGAATCTTGGAACCTAGCAGGTCAGGATGCAAGTGGGGACCCCTGCTGACCTTCCTGTCTGCCCACAGGAGCAGGTGGGAGGGCCCCGGGGCTGGAGTCTCCCCCATGTCACACTGTAGGCTCCCCAAGAAGCCCTAGAGCCCACCACATGCAAGGCCAGGGCTCTAGGAGCTTCAGGGGATCCTTATGTTCATTAGACCCAGCTATGCACAGTGGGAGGTGGGGAGGAGGGGGACAGGCTGACAGCCACATCTCTACCTTCCAGGTAAATCCAGGGCCTGGAACCTCCACTTCCCAGAGGAGTTTGGTTCAGCCTCTGACCCCACTCAGCTCCCCTAACAGAGCAGTGTGGGCTGCCTTCACCCCTCCAGCCCTTCTTCCTCGTCTGAAGATTGGAAACACACTAGCTGTCATCTGAGTGCCCACTGGGCATCAGGAACAATTTCAGACCCGTTAGATGCATCTCACTAACCCATCAGTAGTTCTGAGAAAGGTGAAAAGACTCTGCTTTTCTGATGAGCAAAAAGATGTAAGGAATGAAACCAGCTCTTGCCCAATTTCTAAGTCCTTGCTCTTTTCTCTTATGGACAACTCCCTGACATCACCACTTAGGGTCCCCTGTGATGCTGCCATGTGCCCAGGAGTGGCTGGCAGGATGAAAAAGGCCCAGAAAACTGGCCCTGTGCCTCAGTGAGGAAGCCTGTCTGTGCTTCCCACCAAAACCTATAGGGCACAGCCCTGGGTCTTCACCGCTTAGGGTGGCGAGGGTTCAGAGCCGCCGACCTGGAAACTCCTACTCTCTTCAGTGGCTTCCCATCACCTCCAGAGATAGCCTAAATGCCACAGGTTGGCAGCTGAGGCCCTGCGCCATGCCACCTGAGGCCCCTGCCCTTCCCAGCCACCTTTCTGCTTCTTTGCTTGGCTCAGTTTCACCCTCCAGATATCCTGATCGATGCAGAGTTCCCCAAACAGGTAGTGTCATTTCACGCCTCCGTGCCTTCGTCCACGCTGCTTCCTCTCCCTGGCAGTCCTTCCTGCCCCAGCTCTGGTTGGCTTGGCCTCATCTTGCTTGTTTTTGAAGCCTCAGCTCCAGGAATCCTGACTGCTCCCTCCTGCTAGCTCAGAGTCCCTCCTCTGTGTCATCTAGGGCTCTCTCCTACAGCGCCATCACACCAGGTCTAACTGTCTCACACTGACCTGTGCGCCCAGGCAGGTGGAGATCCTGCTTACAGCTTCTCTTGTTAGTACTGGATCGTGGCATGGTGCCTGGTGCAGGATGGGCACAGGGATGCATGGGAGAGCAGCCTCGCTTCTGCCCAAGGGAATGGAGTTGTTAGAAATGGGCACGGCTCCTCCTACTGAGGTTGGCGGGGACAGGACTCCAGACAAAAGGGCCGTGGAGCAGATAAGGAAGAACACCTGGGGCCGTAGGCAGGGGAGTCAGGGAGGGCAGGCTGGTGTTGACTCAGTGTGGTTGGCGGAGTGGGGTGGGAGGAGAAGGGGTGCTGGCAGCTGACTGTGCCTTTGGGCCCCCATTGGCTCTGACCAGCCCTGGGAGGGTTCAGCATGACTGTGGAACAGCCTGGCTTCCTAGTGAACACCAGGACTGTGTAGCCAGCAAGGGCTTCACCGCCAAGCCTATGATGGAAGAACAGTCATAGCTGGGACCCCAGTGGGGCCTCAGGTCCCCAGGGATCTTTCAGACACTGAAAGGATCTGATTCGACACCATGGCCAGTGGCCAAACATCTTGGCAAAGGCCCTTGCACATACATGTGGTCATGAAGTCTGGTTCCGCTGACCGGGACGTCTTACAGGCAGTATAACTGGGGACCTGAGGACTAGGGGAGATTCATGCTGTGTTCTCTTATCTTGAGGGACAGATGGAGTTGATACCGGCAGCCGTGTGCAACTGATGAGGAAACCAGAGGCAAAAAAAAGGGGTTAAGAACTCATAGGAATTTACACATGCAATCAGTGAAAGACACCACGCAAAGCTTCCCGCCTCTCCCTGAACCAGGCGCATCCCAGGCAGGGCTTGGTGGGTGATATCTGTAGGGCTGCAGGATTCCTCCATCCATTGCTCTTTGCAGAAGCCAGCTGGGAACCCTCTCCAAAGTCTCTGAGAGGATTTCCCTCAGATTCTAGAAGTCCCTGAACTAAGAGTCATGAGCCATATGGCAATAGGTGGAACCTGGAAAACATTGCTGCCACAAGCTTGCCGTGTCTGTCACTGTGACAGGCACCTGGAGTATCCCCAGCTTCCCTGGACAACTTGAGTCCCTAGAGGACCTCTGTGACCCGCCCATGAGCCTTTGGGAGGCCGAAAGACCAGATGTGGAGCCGCCTGCAATCCAGACTACACTGTTACACCTTCATGCCAGAGGGGATGGAAAGGCACTGAAAGCATTTAAGCAGAGCTGTGGAGGGGCATGAGCAACTTCATTTTCTCAAGAAGACAGACTGTGAGGACCCAGGTGGGAAGCTCGATCCAGGGGCAAAGTGAGAGGGAGCCTCGTAGCCGAAGCCCAATTCAGGCTTTGCTGAAATGCCCCTTTATTTCCCAAGTGGTAGTGGGTTTTGCTTCATGCCACGTTTTGGGGGAACAGGGTTTGGGGTGTGGAAGAGGATTCCTAGGTAGAGGGAGCATCCAGTGTCCTGCTCTTGGCCTCTTGGGGCCAGGACAGAAAGGGTTCAGGAGTCCTCCCACCCTTTTTCCTGACCCTTCTCCATGAAGTCTTTACTGGTGTTAGGTCTTGCCTAACGCCTGGCCCCTTCTGGGCTGGGGCTCTACTCTGAGGCCAATTTTCCATGCATGTCCTGGCTCTTGGCTGTGGCGAGGAAGCAGACAGTGACTCAGCAGGGCTCTGAGGCCCTTCCCCAGGCCTCAGGAGAGGGGAGTGGCCGGGGCGCAGTGGAAACGCTGAGTGTCACCCAGCTGGACTGTTCTTTCCATCCCGGGCCAGGGCATGGGATGATATGTAAGGGGTGGGAGAGGGCACATGTGTGTGAGCCACAGGTGGAAAGAATGGGCTCTGTCCAGTGGGATGGATGGACTGGGACTAGGGAGAGGGCTTGGGTCTGTCACCAGCTATCCCACTGCCATCTCCTTTCCAACTATAGCCTGGCTAAACGAGGTGCTGTGTCTGCCCTGTTCTAAGCTTCAGAGGAGTGTCGACCTCACTTTAAAAACAGACTCTTCTCCTGACTCAGTCTCCCTCCTACCCCCATCATTTCAGACATGTGAAAATGATTCGAACTCCTTGCCCCCACCTCTGCCATACAGGCACACACACAGGCGCTCTGACCTCAGGGAGGTGGTTGAAAAGCAGAGGTGCTGCCAGCTGCTCAGAGCAGGTACAGGCGCTTCCCATGGGCTGGAGCCGAGCAGGTTCCAACAGAGGCCTCAAGAGTTGGGGCAGGGAGACAGGTCCCCCCTGAGCACTCTCTGGCCTCTGGGCATTTTTTCCCAGGCTCCCCTTGGCCTCTGCACCAAGAAGGAAAGAGTTGGTGGTGCTCAGAGAGGGCATGGGTGAGGGATGCCAGCCCAGAACTTCCAGCCGGAGCCGACTTCCCACTAACGTAGATGCCGTCCCTTCCTGCAGGTTCCGAGGCTTCATCCTGCTGCTGACCTTCCTCATTTACACCTGCTATCACATGTCCAGGAAGCCCATCAGTATCGTGAAGGTGAGGCTAGGCTGGCAGCAGGGAGTGCAGAAGCGCATATCATAACCGTCCTTACCCTTACAGTGGCCACCAAGGCTGCACCTTCACCTGGCAGGCTCCCACTCTCAGCAACTCTCTTCCCCAAGGGCTCTTCTTCAGTTTATTCCACAAGACAGTTGTGTTGGTGGCTGCAGATGGAATAAGAGTGCAGGGCCCCTGGGCTATGTGGATGCGCTCATGGATCTGATGTGGCCACTTTCCCCTGCAGCCAGTTCTTGCAGGAGGAGGTGCCAGCAGGGGGGAACATGGAATCTGGTAGGAGGCAGTGTCGCCGGTATGATTGGGGCAGGCGGTTGCTTGCTCCTCTCTGGGTCGACCCCTGACCTGCGTGTCCCATTGCCTCTCCAGAGCCGCCTGCACCAGAACTGCTCGGAGCAGATCAAACCCATCAACGATACTCACAGTCTCAATGACACCATGTGGTGCAGCTGGGCCCCATTTGGTAAGAACAGGGCAACTTGCTCTTCCCACTCCCCATTTCCCTCTTCCTCGAGAAGGGGCTGTCCATGGAGGGCTTCCTGCAGGGGCAGCCATGCAGTCAGCTTTCTATTTCTCCTGTCTACTTTCAGACAAGGACAACTACAAGGAGTTACTGGGGGCCGTGGACAATGCCTTCCTCGTGGCCTATGCCATCGGCATGTTCATCAGGTAAGGACAGAGGCTGAGCCTGTGACCAAGAGGAGGACGGTTTAGAGCTGCTGCCTCCCTTAGAGGAACCTGGGAGCAGCTGGGTTGACTCGAGCTCCCACCAGGGAGTGATGTCTCCTCCGCGTGGGAATGAGACCAGGACTGCTGCACATACAGTCTGCCCACAGCCATCCTCCCTGCCTTATCGCAGTCGTGGAGACTGCTCCTTTGCCTGGTAGACTCCCACTGGTAGCAGCTCTTTTGCTTGGAAAGTTTTTTCTGGATGCTGCTTCTGAGTCTATTCACTCAGATATCAGAGTTGGTGGGTGTGGACTGGGACTCTTTAAGGATGGCCCTGCATGCACCTATAGCTGGGAGAATCCCCATCTGCTGTGTCCAAAGCAGCACGGCAAGCATGCTGTTCTTTGCCAGGAATCCAAGATCAATAAGGCTGCATACTGCTCCAGAGAGCTCACAGGCTAATGGGGGCAATGGATGCATCAGCAGCTGGTGCCTAAACTGTGGCAGCTCCGTGACAATGGTGGCCATCCAGTGTTCTGGGAGCTCCGAGGTCATCACTCAGTCCAAGCTGAGCTAGAGCAGAGGGGTCAGGGAAGGCTTCTTGGATGAGATGATGCGTGACCTAATGCGGGGGACTTGGGCGTGGTGGTAGAGGTGGAGACCTGAGCAGAAGGAATAGCACGAGCAAGTAGGGCGAACGTGAAGAAGCAGCAGGACCTGTGAGAGGAACTGCAGGCAGGCGTACATAAGGGAGTCACAATTTAAGGAAGATAGCAGCAGTGCTGAGGGCTGAGGTCATTTGCACATGAGGTCCATGGGCAGAGATGCATAGAAGGGCGTCCCGTCCACATGGGCATTTCTGAGAGCTCTCTCTCAGAGTGTTGCTGAGGGGGATGAGACTGGTCACACAGAGGGACCAATTTGACAACAGCCCAAGCTGTTGAGCTTACGTTGCTACAGTGGTGATAGGGGTGGAAAGAGGTGACGTGCTGGAGAGCTAGCTAAGAGGTAGCCTGCTGAGTCTTGGAGACTGAAGGTGAGGGGTAGGGAGGAAAAGCCGGAGGCTGAGGGAGCTCTGAGCCTGACTTGAGTGGCCAAGGGGTGGCATTCACTCAGATGAGGGTGACAAGTTGATGAAGGCATCAGGGCAGTTGGCAGGAGGAGGAAGAGGAATTCAGCTTTAGAGCACTAGGTTTCAAATGCCCCAGGGGCATCTGAGTAAGGATGTCCAGGAGGCATCTGGCTGTGACTGTGAAGCTCTGTGAGACAGATCAGGCCTGAAGATGTGCATGTGGGGCCGTGTAGCCTATGGGTGGTTGTGAAAATAGTAAAAGTGATGCAAAAGAGGGCTCTGAGAGGAAAATACATGACGGATGGCGGGGGCTGGCCAACCGGGAGGAAGATGGGCACGCTAAATCCACAGAGCATGGCCAGGTGTTACAGAAGCAGTGGGGGACAGAGGTTGGCCCCATCACATGGCAACATGGAGGTCATTGGTGGAACCTTGGCCAGAGCCACTCCCTAGTGTGGTGGGGTCAGAAACACGGTAGGGAGTTGAGGTGGACGCAGAGGAGGTTAACCACAGATCCAACTTTCTCTTCCCCAGTGGGGTGTTTGGGGAGCGGCTTCCGCTCCGTTACTACCTCTCAGCTGGAATGCTGCTCAGTGGACTTTTCACCTCGCTCTTTGGCCTGGGATATTTCTGGAACATCCACGTGCTCTGGTACTTTGTGGTCATCCAGGTATGAGTCTCCATCTTACACTTGGGCCTGTGTTCCCATCTCGGGAAGGACCTGGGAGACCGCAGCTCTTGGTGGATGGAGGCCTGGGCTCCTGGCTCCCTGTCTGGCGTTCTCTATTACACTGCGCTGCGTTCCACCTCCCATCCCCGCTGCCCCCACATTTACTCACTCAGAGAGTTGGCCTCGACCACCATGCTGTGGTCACTTCCGATGCACGAGAGGCTTGGTCTCTGCTTGGATAGTCTTGAGCAAGAGAAGCCAGCTCATGACATTGGGGTGTGTGTGGTGTGTGTGAGGGTAGGGCAAGGTCTGTGGTGTGGGGTGTGGAGGGCCCCTCAGCCATGAAACTGAACCTCCTCAGCCCAGGGCGGTCAGAGCAGGGAGCCGGCTGCACAGCCCAGGCCTGTTCCCAGCCTCCGTCCCCTCTCCCTGCAGGTCTGTAATGGACTCGTCCAGACCACAGGCTGGCCCTCTGTGGTGACCTGCGTCGGCAACTGGTTCGGGAAGGGGAAGTGAGTGTGACAACGGAGGAGGAGCGGGCAGGATCTGGAGGGCTGGGGGTCGGGAGCTGGTCACTGTGGCCTCTGATGTCGTTTCAGAGGGAAGGGTCAGAAAACGGCCTCCGTGTTGCTGTTCTGCACATGCTGAGAAGTGGCTGAAAGCAGTGCTGATTTTCTCATTGATGAGCCTTTAACCCATAGAGCAGGCAACTTTAGTTATATATTTTTTTAATAATGAATTTCTATTTTGAACGAAGACAAAAAGAAGCCTGTAAAACTTTTTTTTTCCTCTTGAATTGGCTTGTGTGCAAAACAAAGTTGTTTCGGAGCAGGGATTCTCACCCTTGGCTCTACTGACCTTCTACTGACCTTCCACTGACCTTCTGGGCCGTTGGACCCTTGTTTGGGGACTGTCCTGCCACTGCAGGCTGTTTAGTGGTAGCCTTTCTGGCATCTGCTCACTGGATGCCATAGCACACCCCGAGCTGTGACCATCAAAAATCTCTAGCTGTTACCAGATGTCCCTTAGGGGTAGGATTGCCCCTGGTTGGGGACAGTGCTTTAGAATGAGATCTTGGGACAAAAGAGAAGAATGAGAGCCGGGTCCCCATACCCTCAGTAAGGCTAGAGCTCCCATCGGCGCTCACTCAGGGAGCTGGGCAGGGGGATCGAGACCCCAGGCCCTGCAGCCACCCGCTTGTCACCACCCAAGGTCTCCCACTCCTTGCTGACTCGGGGCTTTGGGGCCCAGTCTTTGGTGACTTAGGGAAGCTGTAGTCAGCCCAGGTTTAGAGCTTGTTGCTATGAACCATGTGCTTTGCTTTTTACTTTTTCTACCCTCTTCCCTTCCCTGCCTCCCTTCCAGGCGGGGGCTCATCATGGGCATCTGGAATTCCCACACATCTGTGGGGAACATCTTGGGCTCCCTGATTGCTGGCATCTGGGTGAACAAGCAGTGGGGCCTGTCGTTTGTTGTGCCTGGCGTCATTACCGCCACCATGGGTGTCATCACCTTCCTCTTCCTCATTGAACGTAAGTGGATCCCTTGCTCCTCACAGACCCCACCAGTGAGCCTAGAAGTTCTCGGTTTTTGGGAGAAGGCAGCTGGATCTACTGGAAAGATTGCTGGTCACAGAGTGGGAGGACCAGCTGTGTGACTTTGGACAATCTCTCGGAGCCTTTTTCTCATTTGTAAAATAATAATAGTAATAATAATGTCTATTTCATAAAATTTCTGCAGGCTTAAATGAGACACCATAGTTAAAATGCCTTGCCCATAGGAGATGCTCGGCAAGCATTGGTTGAATCTGAGAGGTGTGAGCAGGGAAGATGGAGTTGCAGGGACATTCTTACAGTGACCAGGGTCTTCATTTGCTGCAGGTGGCCTTGTGGGCTAGCCAGGCCAGGTATGAGAGCCGCTCTGTAGCTAAGAGTAGTAAAGTCCAGGAGGCAGTAGTGACGCCGCTGGTTGTTAAGAAAGCCCGGCCTAGAAAGCTGTCTCCTGAGCCCCAGGCCCCGCTCCCTCCTGATGGGACACACACTGGCCACTTTAGGAGTTGGAGGTGGGGCCAGCTCCCGGGATGGCTTAGACCCAGTGCAAGGTGAGGGCCTGGCAATCACCTTGGGATTAGGGGTGGGGGACAGGCTGGGAAGCTTCTTAAAAGGTGATTTTTTTTTCCAGACCCAGAAGATGTGGACTGCACCCCTCCTCAACACCATGTGAGTGTGAGCCCTCCCAGCCCCATCCCTGACCTCCGACTCCATCCAGAGGGCTGGACCCAGAGAGGCCTGGGGAGCTAGAGCAGGGAGTTCTGGCCCTCACTGACCTCACAGACCCAGTGCTAGGCCAGTGGTTTGGCCCTAGAGCCTGATGGGTCTGGCAGGTTACTCCACCCGAGAGGAACGTGTGCCTCCCCATCCTGGGAGCCCCTGTCTCCTGCCAGGGCTGCTCTGTCAGCTGGTGGGAGGTGGCACACAGAGGCGGCACATAGACGCACCCATAGCAGGACTCATCTCTGCTCAGGGCGAGCCAGCTGAGAACCAGGACCACCCTGAGGACCCTGGGAACAGTCCCTACTCTATCCGGGAGAGCAGCCTTGAAACTGTGGCCAAATGCTCCAAGGAGCCATGCGAAGAGCCTGTTGCCATCAACTTCTTTGGGGCGCTCCGGATCCCAGTAAGTTTGTAGAATGAAGGAAAGAGAGGGTCTCTGTAGATTTTTCTGTTGGCAATGAGGAGATGGGGTGTTTGGGTTATCTATTTTTCTAGAACTTCTTTATAGGGGTGGTGTAAGTTGGGCAGCCTGCTTGGGGAGGGCGGTGTGGGGGACTTGTCTTGAAACAACCTTGCACGGTGGCCACGTTGCTTTTATTGGAACTGGATGTATTGGAGGATGCCTTGTGTGGCAGGTGATGGAAAGTGCTGGAGTGGTGCTGAGCACCCCTTGGGGCCGCCACTGAACCCAGGACCTCTGGACCCCTTTCCATGTGCCCTCTGTTATGCTCTGCAGGGCGTGGTCGAGTTCTCACTGTGTCTGCTGTTTGCCAAGCTGGTTAGTTACACCTTCCTCTACTGGCTGCCCCTCTACATCTTCAATGTGGGTAAGTCCGAGAGGAGAAGGGGAATGAAGGGGTCTCTGAGGAGGCCAAGACCACCTGTGGTGGGAGATGAAGCCCCTCATGGTGATGCCTGTGAGTCCAGTATATAGTCAGGATTCCTGCTGAACCTCTTCTAGAGTGAAAGGGGATTGATTTAGTTCTTTATTTAAGTGAAAGCTAAACCCTGCACACTACCCCCTAGACCCTGACTCCAGCCACCTTCTCTCCCTTGGAACTGAGCTGGGGATTAGGAACTCAGAACTCTGTTCTGCAATTCTCGCTATCTCCTCTAGCCCTTAGTGTAGGAGAAACCCTCTCCAGGCTGCTTGGCTCATAGGTGGTAGGGTTGGGAGGTGCTAGGAAAGGCCTGCCTGCTGGATATCTCCCCTAATCCAAGGGAGAGGCCTGGTGAGCGACCCCACTCCTTGTAGCCGGGTGGTGAACATGGTACACTTCTCCCAGTGGGACTTCATGGGATGGAAGCCCTTGTCGCTGCGTCTGCTGGGCTGCACTGGTGTTCTGCCGTCTCATGGACCTACTGCCTCCTGCCCCTGCCCAGGGATGTACAGATGAGATCACTTGAAAAAGGATGTTTCCTGTCCACCTGGCCTGGATCTCTGCTTTTCCATAGGTCGAGCTGCTCTACCAAGGAGCAGCCCCCCACCGCCTGCCCAGCCCCCAGGAGCCTCCAAGCTCCACCAGGGCTGAGGACCTGTCACCCAGAACGGCTCCCCTCCCTCCCAGCCCTGGGGAGGAACATCACCGCCTCGTCACACATTGTACTTGCTCTGAACAGGATACTGTAGGAATTAGTCACAGCCAAGTCTCAAGCTGGAGCTTGTCCTGCAGCTCTGTCGGGGCCTCTCTCTGTGATAGTGTGGAGCATTAGGGCAGCTTCGTGGACACTGTCACTCTTTGTTTTGTGGCCTTGGTGCTGACTTCAGAGTATGAGGCAACCTCGAGGGTGGGGCTCCAGTCCCAGCTTCTGGACATTCCTTTTTTAAACATGGAGCCGAGGCCTGTGACCTGAGGTCCCTGTTTCCCTGCAAGTGTCCTCCCTGGCTCTGTGTATGTAAATGGGAAGAGCTCCTAGTGCTGCTAGGGCCTGAGTGAAGCAGAGAAAGGTCTAGGGTAAGCCTCAAGTTGTGCTCCAAGGGAAAGGTGGTCATGGGACAGGGTGCTCAGGGGCGGGATCCCAGGGCTTGCCGGAGAGGGCTTGTTTTGAGAGGAGAAGGTCATCCTGCAGGGGAAGAGGGCAATACGGGACGGGACCAGGACGGCGTCTGCCCAAACTGCCGTACTCTCACCCTGTGGCCCTGGCCAGCCTGCTCCACAGGTCCTCAGCTCTTCCTCAGAAAAGGGGGCAGCGGCCTGAATCACGCTCTGCAGGGCTGACACTCCAGGATGTTTGCCCCAAACCCCAGGTCTGACCACGTACCTGTGTTTTCCACAGCTCACTTTAGTGCCAAGGAGGCTGGGGACCTGTCTACACTCTTCGATGCTGGTGGCATCATAGGTGAGGCTCTTCCCTGCTCTGCCAGCAGGCTCCCTTCCCCTCTTTTCTTGTCGGGTGCAGGAATAAAGGACAGGTACAATGGGCTATGGCCCGGGCAGGTAGTACCAGAGAAAAAATGGCTCCTGGGTTTATTCTCAGTTCTGCTTCTGCCTGGCTGGGTGGGCCTAAGAAAGATGCCCTTTTGTTTGGGCCCCGGTAGTGATGGGCACTATAGGAAGGGAAGGGCTGTGGAAAAAGCAACTCTGCTGGCTCTTGCTGACAGGCCTCGGCCAGCGCTGGGGCTCAGCTGGGGTGCCAGGCAAGGGATGGCATGGTCCTGTTTGGGGGGCAGTGTGTGAGTGGGTATGTGTTCCAGGCGGCATCATGGCAGGGCTCATCTCTGACTACACCAATGGCAGGGCCACCACTTGCTGCGTCATGCTCATCTTGGCTGCCCCCATGGTGCGTATAACCTCAAGGGTAAAGTGTAAGTGCATGTGAGCAGGAGACCGTGTGGGCCTCTGACCTGCGTGCACGTCCATGTGTTACACACACGGCTATCTCTGTGTACATGTGCACCTGCATCCCTGTGCACACACGGGGGAGGAGGCACCAGGGTCAGCAGAGGCGCCTTGGAAAAAAATCCAGACTGCAGACTTTAGGTGGGGATTCGTGACTGTTTGGCCTTGGTAGAGAAGGAGACCACCTCCTAAACTTCCTGATCAAGGAAAGAAGAGATTGAGGTTGAATCTGAGAGAAGACTGGAGAAAGGGAGATGATAGAGTACCACGTTTTAGACTGTCCATCCCTGGGACATTTAAAGACCGGAGAAGTCTGGGTATGCAAGGGAAAAGGAATAAGATGCCCTCTGGGGTTCTAGGGCAGGAGAAGGTTGTTCCAGACTTCAGGGCTCCAGGCTGGCGAGGGGATTCTGGGTGACTCTGCCTCCTCCCTCTTCTCTCTCAGATGTTCCTGTACAACCACATTGGCCAGGACGGGATTACCAGCTCCATAGGTGAGGAGGAGGTTGCCAGTCCTGCCAGGCCATGGAAAAGGCACCACCTTGGGGGCCCCATGAGGCTGGCCCACATGGGGGCACCAGTGGGTGGAGCTGCTGGGAAGGCTGAAGGCCCGAGGGTGCTCCTGACTTGGGGTGGGGGCTGCGGGTGGCACCTCCCCTCTGACTGGGCTGTCTCTGTGCATCCCAGTGATGCTGATCATTTGTGGGGGCCTGGTCAATGGCCCGTACGCACTCATCACCACTGCTGTCTCTGCTGACCTGGTAAGTGGGGCTACCTCCCAAGGGCCAGGGACAACCCTAGGGGCTTGGTCAGGGCCACCATTTCCAGGTCTATTTTTTTCTCTCCCATCCTGCAGAAGAGAGACCCTAAATGTCCTTCAGAATGCACCATGGGCCCCTGTCCTCAAGCCCAAACCCCAGTCATCAGCTTCCTTGAGTCAGCCCCTCCCCTGTCCTGCTTCCCTTGGTGCTACTGCTCAGCTGGGCCTCCCCACTCTGCTGTCTCTCCCCAGGGGACTCATAAGAGCCTGAAGGGCAATGCCAAGGCCCTGTCCACGGTCACGGCCATCATTGACGGCACCGGCTCCATAGGTCTGTGACTCTAGCTCTGTCGTGGGCAGGCCCCTGGGCATAGTGCCCTCCAGTGGGCAGGGGAGGTGAAGGACCCCCTGCTCATGAGGCTGTGCTCTGTTCAGGCGCGGCTCTGGGGCCTCTGCTGGCTGGGCTCATCTCCCCCACGGGCTGGAACAATGTCTTCTACATGCTCATCTCTGCTGACGTCCTAGCCTGCTTGGTAAGAATCTTGGGGTACACAGATAGGTATTGGGGGATGCTCTGTTCTGCCAGGCTGGGACCCTGGAGGTCCAAAGCACTGACCACTGGGGGTTCTGGCACAATGAGAGCAGCTGTCCTCTGTTCAGAGCACTTTCCCTCCCCTGGGTGACCCCTTACCAAATGGGAGTATATCCCTCCCTTCTCCATTGCCAATCCGCGGGTCACCTGGTGCTGGGCACTCCGTGCTCAGTGCTAATGGTGCCCTCCCTTCCCTCTGTGCCTTGTGCTCCACAGCTCCTCTGCCGGTTAGTGTACAAAGAGATCTTGGCCTGGAAGGTGTCCCTGAGCAGAGGCAGCGGGTGAGTCCTCCAGGGAGCTGAAGCTGCCCCTGTGCCAGCCTTACTTCTCATGGGAATCAGCCCAGTGCTCAGCATCTCCAAACGCAGGCTGAGGCTAGTCCAGCCCGGACCTGAGGAGCACTGAGCCAGTCCCTGGGTGGCCCCTGCTTGGCTAACCTGTCCTCTGTTGTCCCCGTGTGTCTCCATAGCTCTAGTATGGTCCTAACCCACCAGCGATAGTATTTTCCTCAAGTCCTATGACTTTTGTGAGTATTTACTTTGAGTCTGTGACTCGAGTGCCATTTGAATGGGGTCTGCATGCAAATCCTCTGTCCTGCAGTATGGTCATACTTTCTCTTTTTTCTTTCTCTAACTTTCTCTTTTTTCTTGTGGGCCAGCTGTACAGACTTTCAACCTCAGCAGAGTGAGGTGCTTGGGAAGTGTTTTCCAAGGGGTCTGAGATGCCACAGAGGTTGGCAGCCTCTTCCCTGAGGGACACTGTTAGAACTTTGGACATGCCCTCCGGGAATAGAGGGGGCAGAGATAGGGAAAGCAGTTTCCCTCTGAACTAAGACTGAGGTGCAGGTGCCTCCTGAAGTTCAGAAACCAAGGTCTTCTGGCCCCTCTGCCTGGAAGGCCCCTCTGCCTGGCATGCAGGAAAAAAGCAACTACCAATCAAAGCCTCTGAAACAAATGTGAATCAAGCATGGGTGGCTGGCCTGGTGTGCTCTCTGCCTATTGTCTGGTGGTAGTCAATGTGGTGGTGGCACCAGTAGGTTAGTGGCTGAGGCTGCACGGTGCTGGTGGTCTGATGGTTGGGCAAGCCTCTCCTGCTGGCCATCCTGAGCAGGAGCCTTGTGCTAACGAGGAGGCCGCTAACGAGCTGGCCGGAGCTGTGGACCTGGGCTGGATGGCAAATGTGAGGAGGAACACCCTGGGTCATGGTAACCAGCATGTATCTGGGGACGCACTTCCACTTAAGGAAGAAAAAGTAAGAGCAGGAAGACACAATGCAGGAAGCATTCAGAGCACCCGTCCTGCCCTGCCCTGGAAGAGGGGAGCTCAACTCAGAGTTCCTGTGCCTGTGCCCCTCGGAGCCAAGCCTGAGGGCGGGAGGGGAAGAAGAGCACCAGAGAGGGTGAAGGAGTGTTTAGTGAGCAACTGTTCTGTGCCTGGCTTTAGACGTGTGAGCTTGCCTCGCAGCAGCCTCTCACTGGAGATGAGAGACAGAGGCTCAGAGTTCAAGCACAGCCTAACACTCACCCTGGGCCTGGAGTTGTTTGCTTTTCACTGGACTGCCACCACTGTCCCATGCTGGTCCTTCTCTGTGGGAGGCCCGTCTGTAGGGTGTGCAGTGATTTGTCAGAGCAGACGGAGCACTGGGCTTGGAGTCCAAACATCCCTGGACAGTGCTGCCTTCCCCACTCACTCCATGAGACTTTGGGCGTAGCACCCAGTTTCTCAGAACTGCCACATCTTTATATATGAATGAGGATGCTTATCCCTGAATACCTGGTGAAACTGATCTGAGGCTGAAATAAGGTGGGGTATGTGATGTTGCTTTGTAAAGCCGTCAAATGTGGCATGAACATTGTAAGGTTTTAAGTATTAATCTGGCTTGCTATTTCCTGCCTGAGAGGTGAAAGGGAGACCTAATTACAGAGAATTGAGATGAAAGGCACTTATGAAGGGACCCTAGGAACCAGCCTTTCCTCTCCCCACTGGGCAGGAGCTTATGAAGTCACCTCACTTTCTCTTCTGTCCCCTCTCTCCTCTTCATGCAGGTATAAAGAAATATGAGGCCCCAATTGGAAGAGCAGCATGGAAGGTCCCAATTGGGTCCCCAGTGTGCTCCCCATGGGCAAGACCACCGAAACTTCCACAAGGAGGGGAGGCAAACCCTCTTTATTGAACAGCCAGCCCAGCCCAGACCCAGGGCCTAAGGACACAGATGTTCTCCATGGGAAGGGGACTGCCAGGCATGAGGAAATAGAAGATGCAAGGGCCTGAGCTCTGGAAGCTGCAAGCAAAAGGGATGGGACTGGGGCTGAGTTATGTCTCCATTTTCATAGGGAAGGATATGCTCAGACTCTTGCGTGTTCAGATTCCAAGACAGAAGGCTCTACAAGGTCAAGGCCTGGAAAATGTGCGTCTCTCCTTCCCATGTTAAATTTTAATCTCTGTAATCCACCTGTATCTATAGGTGGGCATCTCACTCCATCAAAGGAGCCCTGCCTTTCTTTGTCCCTCTATCCATGAAACATTTCCCCAAGCTGGGCCCTCTTCTACCCTCCATTTGGGCCTGTTGATAACTCCATTACCCACCCATCATGCTGTTCCTCCAGGGCCAGCACTCGGGTGAGGCAAGGGAGCTGCCTTGGTACATAATTTGAGGGGGCACTCCCTCTTGGGCACATGCGGGCCCTGAGTGCCTCCCTTGCCACACTGGCCCCAGTATGTCGGACATGACGGATCCTGGCCCCAGAATGTCCTCAGTAGAAGGTGACTGGGGGCCAGTGCTGTAGGGAGAGTAGAAAGAGGGGCTGGCATGACTAAAAATTCCAGTGTGTGTATTAAGCATTTTGAGAATGAAATGCTGAGGAGTGCCTACCGTGTGCCAGCTCTGCTGTAGGAATGGAATAGACAATGGACACAAAAGGGACTTAATGCCCTGAACACAGGTGCCAATGGTGCCAAGATTGGCAAGACGTGAGGGCACCACATGGTTCATTCGGGCAGCTGCTGCAGGTGCAGTTGCTTGGCACCATCTGCCACCCCGCTTTTCCACTTTTCGACATCCTCCTTCCACCCCAAGTCCTGGATCAATCGTTGTCTTCTGGCTAGCTCTTGGCATCTCCATCTGATCCTAAAGCTGTCCATCAGCACCAATATAGATTCCCTTTCACCTGCATGCCTGTGCGCATCCCTGTGGTGGCCTGGCTCAGCAGTGAGCGGGGCTCGCGTGAGTGGGGTGCTGAAGTGGTGTCCCAGGACCACCAGGTGTGTAGGTTAAATCTGATGACAGTGGGCATTCCAGAAGGGGATGTTCATGACACTGACGATGTGTCAAGCAAACCGGGAGCTTAGAGCGCCACACAAGATACAAGCGGTGCATTTCCTCGGACACTGTGGTCTGGTGCATCAGCCAGAATCACACCCTTCCACGCTGAAGCAGGCAGCACAAGTGCCAACGGCAACAAACAGGGAAGGCTCTTCCTGCCTGCAGTCACTTCAGCTCTGAGCGTGTGAGTCAGCCAGGGACCTCCAAGTCCTCAGAGCCCACAGGGACAGAAGTCATATTCTGTGGCCTTATGTTCAGCATTCAGGAAAGCTGCTCTTTAACATTACTTAGGAGGAGCAGCTTAAGGAGAAGCTGTGCTGCTTATGCTTACATTAGCCACTAGATGGTGGCCCAATCCCATCATAGAGCCCAGGGTGGTCTGTGGTTCCATCCTGCTTCCTGGAAGAGAGGAGCAGGAGTCTCTTAACTTTTCAGACTTTCAGCTTGCTTTCTGCTTCAGAGGGCAGGGGAAGAGGAATGGGTCTCTCAAGGTCTTCTCTTCCCAGCTGCCCTGCTTGCTAACTTTAAGCCTGTTTTGTCATCAGGAAAATGGTGACATGACCTACCTCATAAGATTGGTATGAAGGGAGACAAACATACTCTGCACACCCCTGCCCTTGGAGAACTTGTCTAGTTAGGGAATAAATAGGAGAATACACAGAGACAGCGACTCCAGGTGAGAGCTGTGTTGTTCATTAAGCCCAGCCATGAAGGAACAGGGCTGGCAGGAGGGCGATTCCAGGGGCAACAGGAAGAGTCCTTCTTCCTTATGAAGGCAGAATTCTGAGGACTTGGATAATTCATTTGATAAGGTAGTGAGGGGTAGTGGAAGAGGGAGGAAGCTAACATGAATACTGATCCAACTCGTATGATGTTAGGCCTTACAGACTGAAAACTTGAACTGGCATTGGCTCCTAACAGCAGGTAAGCTTGGCACTAGACACATGCAAAAGGCATCGTGGGAGCTCAGTCTGGCCTCAGAAATGAGGACGGAGGCTGTGGGTAGGGAATTGGGAAAAATACCAAAGGTTGGGGGAACCCCAGCCCTGAGATCTGCCTGTCTGCACCCATATCCCAGGTCCCAAGTTCCCAGCCCCATTTGGGCAGCTCTGGGCATAGCCTGTTCACCAGAAGCCTGGTACCTGCCTTCTCCCTGGGCCTCAGCACTCACACAGGCTAATGTAGGAGCATTACGTTAATTAGTTATTCATTTAATTTAACTTCACATTTGGTCTCAATTAAGCTTAAAATGTTCTTCCTTATAGATGCTACAATAGCACTTGTAATTAAAAAGCAATAACTCTGCGTTTCTTCCTTAGATCCACTGGGAGGCTGGGTGAGTGTGTAGGGGGAGTGGCTGGGGGAGGAGGAGGAGGCCAAAGGCATAGAAAAGAAAGGGAAAGAAGCTCTTGGTCGGTCCTAGCACTACGAGGCCACCACTAAGACTGAAGCTGGCAGGAGGAACTCAACACATCCTGGGTGTCTGATTGGGGGTAGAATTGCTGCTGGGAATCCTAAGAAGCAACCAAGGAGCAGACCTCCTACTTAAAGGTGTGGGAGTGGAGGACGGCAGATGGGGGTGGAAGGAGGCCATGCTTAGAGTTGGAGAAGGGGCCCTATATTCTGTGGTAGGTGCAATGTGCCACCACAAGATGTCCACATCCTAATTTCCAGAACCAGTGAATGTTACCTTCCATGGCAAATGAGATTTTGCATATGTGACTAAGGATCTTGAGATGGGAAGACTGATTAGGGTGGGCGCGGTGGAACTGCAGGGCTCCATATGAATCACATAGGCTCCGTATGAATCACAGGCGTGTCGGGGATTGGCAGACGCTACTCTGCTGGCCTTGAAGACTGAGGAAGGGTCCACCAGCCAGTGGGAGGGGGCAGCCTCTAGAAGGGGGAAAAGGCAAGGAAATGGGTTCTCCTGAATCACCAAAGCCTTTCCTTTACCCCCTGAAACTTGTTTCTGGTTTCTGACCTCCAGAGTTATAAACGTGAATTGTTTGAAACCAGTAAGTCTGTGGCAACTTGTTACAACAGCAATAGGAAATTGATAATATTCCCAGTGTAAAACTGGGGAACGACCAATTTAAAGGCAGGAAGAAAACCACAGGCAAACAAAAGAAATTCCCCAAAGCTCAAAACAAGTGAAGGGGCTGGCCTGTAGCACTTAGGCACGGCATAAGGGCTACTGTGTGACCACCTCAACCAAGAGTTCTCCAAGGGCAGAACTTGGGCCAAATGCACAGGCTGTATCATCCCCAGCATGACATGATGAAAACCATTAAAAACACACTTTCTCATTCTGTCTGTGGCAGTGAGCTTGATTTTGATCCCAGCACTCATTTCTTTGGTGGCAGGAAACTGAGAAAGAGGGTGGGGGGTAAGGACTCGGATTTTTTTTTTTTTCTTTTTTGCATTAACAGTCACCACTAATGATCTGCTAGAGATAGAGATCAAGTAGAAAACAAAACAAAACATTCCTGGTGTGTAGCTCTGATTCTGCCATTGGTACCTCTGAAAACCAGCCCAAGTCTCTACATTCTAGCTGGATGGTGCTTATAAGAGAGGTTGCAGTGTTCTTGAAACTTGAAAACCTAGTCTACTATTTGCGCAGCTGTTTAGTATCTCTGAGCAAGGGGAAAACCAAAGTCTAATAGCAGAGACCTGCCAGAAACGCAGGGCTAATTGGGTGAAGCTATCTCTGAGGCCTGCGTGCCTGTTCATGGCTTTCTCCCAGACTCACAATTCCTAAGATTCTGGTTTTTCCACCAGGCTCAGCGCTTTTCCTTGTTATTTCTGTCAAACAGATCTGCACTGCCTGTCCTTGCCACTCCTTTTCCTTCGTGTTCATCTTATGGAGCGACACCCTAAAATGGAAAGTAGTCAGGCTCTTAGACTCTAGAGCAAACTGCCTGACTTCAGATCCTGACTCCTGTTTACCCTACCAGCCTATGCCTGTTCCCCATCTGTGAAATGGGGATACTAAGAGTACCTACTTCATAGGGCCAATATGAGAAAGACATAATACTTAAAACACACTTAGAAAAATGCCTAGCACATGTTTGCTAAATGTAATAAAAATTATAATTTTGACATGTGGAACCCTAGACTTATTTCCAAGTATTGGGATGGAAATAGAGATTAAAGGTTGAACTTTATGAACTATAAAATCTCTTCCGATCCTGAGTTCTTATGCTCCTATGAGGACAATCAACACTTTTCCAGATTTGTTTCCATACGGTTCTGATTCTCACATCTGGAAATTCATTTCTGTGTAACAGCTAGATACTTAAAGGTTTAAGCAAAGGAATTATGATCAAATGTTTGTTATTTGTACTATAAATGATCATTAGAATCCTTTAATAAAACTCTTACCTTTTTGGATATGTGTTAGGAAAACGTCAGGTACAAATAGCTAAGAAATAGTATTAACCAATGTAAAAATAAGGAGTTGCTTGAAAGCCAAAAGTGATCTTTAAACTATTTGAGAAATGAGATGTCAGGAATCCTGATGTCCAGTTTGAGCCCCACTTCTAATTAACTGTGAAACTTTTTAAATCCCTTGTCCTCTCTGCCTGTTTCTCATCTGTAAAATAATTGCAGCAGGTTTCTCTACACATTGAGCAAAGAATAAACCAGAAACACTTCAACTGCAACGACCATGAAATAGAGTTGATACAAAAGTTTCTGTTAAATAACAGAACAAGAAATGGATTGCTTTATGTTAGAATAAAAACATTTAAAAATAAATTGGATGCCCTCCTTCTGGGATGGAGTGAGGAAGACAGTCTAGACACCTCACAGCCTCGTTCTCTGATGGGCTTACTTCACCAGAATTGGTCCTTTCCACCCTTCAGGCACATGATAAATGCTGAATGAACGACAGGATGCATGAAGGAATGCCTATGCACTCCCTAGTGCCTGGACATTGGTATGGTAATTCTGATGCAGTTTTACATTAAATTTACATTGTACACAAAGAATGTTAGCTTTACTTCCATTTTTATAAGTGAAAAATTTAAGGAACTTATCAAAAAATTACCTATTGTGATCTCCATTGTGGGATAGGGTAGTATCCTGCTAATTCAGCTTTTGTCAGGATACAATTTTAAGAACCTATGAAATGACCTGTTTTCTTATCTAGAAACCCAGATTTACTTTCCCTCTTCACCTTCTAAACAGTGGGGATCCCCAGTCTGCCACAGGATCCCCTCTGGATAGGGAATGGTATAGGCAGGAACATGCTTTAAGGCCACTGATCAAAGAATGGTTCTGGAACACTGAGATGACTTCTGTCTGTATTTAAGGAATGACCTCTGAGCCCTGTCTCCAAGAAGGCGACAGGCATACAGGGTGCCATACCAGAAATTGACTATAGGGTTGTCCCACGCCAAACTCTCAGTGAAATTCTTTTTGAGCCCTCTCAGCCTTCTACTTCTTATCTCAATCCCTCAGGGTTTTTTTTGCATAACTGCTTTGAGTATGCAGGTAGAAAGAAATCTATCATTCATTTCACCACAGCTGGTAATTATAGACTCTGGGTCTGCAGATGGTAGGTCAAGCTGAAATAAACTTTGCACAAAGTATATTTTTTTGCCTAAAGCCAGTCCTTAACATATAAGCCTGTCATTTACATCACGCAAAAGGAAAAAAAATTAGAAAACAGTAGTATTAAGGATAGAATTTAGTTTCCAACCTTAACACACTTTCCTCTATGTAAATAGTCACCCAAAACCTCATAGTTATTATGCATTGATCTAATAGTTGAGTAACCTTTGCAGGGAATAAAAAAGATGGATTCATGGTCAGGAACCTATAATAGTTTTCCCAGAGTTACTTTCTCAGCAAGGCTCTCAGAAGAAGGTAACAATTGGCAGCCTGGGTCTGTTAGGAGCCAAGCTTCCACTTGGGCTGGATGGAGACTCACAGAGAAGTGCAATAGCATGAGGGGCCCAGCTTGTCTCACTTTCCTCAAGATGCATGCATTCTTTTTTCTTTCCCTCAATCTGCTTAGAAGATGTTTATTCTTTTCTTACCTGTGTGCTCTAGGCCAGATTAGGAAACTATTTCCTTTGAAGCTTTCTGTACAAAGTCTTATCTGCAAAGTTTTTCCAAAATAAGTAAGATAAAGGAGACTGTTCAACATAGGGATAACTATACCTGGCCCTTACCAGCCTATGACACTCAATGATTACCTGTTCTCTCCTCTTGGAATTTAGAGCTTAGTTGCCTCTGGGGTGGCAGGACTGGGTACCTTCTCTACCGGGAAAACAGGATCGAGGAAAGAAAGTGAAGGAGCAGTGGCCTTAACTTACCTCAGGCTCGCAATCAGAGTTCCACGAAGCCTAGTGTATTTTCTTTCCAAGACAAGCCCTGGGGGCTACCACACCTGGGTTTGTGAGCTGGCTGTTAGGTGAAGCTTCAGCACCTCAGTTAACCTCTTGAAGCTTCAGTTTTTTCTACTTTATAAAGTGGGGATGATAAAAATAAGACTGTTGTAAAAATTAAATAAAGCTCAAAGAAATTAGTGTGCTACTGTCATAGAGCATGTATTCCATCAGTGTTCTCTTTCCAACTTGTTTTCTTGGTTCTTAATTTTAAGACAGAAGACTTTTTCAAATGGCTCTAGAGAGTCAGGATCAGACTTCCAAAGTGGAACCTGACCAGGGCCCTTCCATTTAATGAAAATTTCACTTGGTCTGGGAGATCAGACAGGTATACAGTTATATCTAATGCTGAGAATATACCTTCCTCACTAGCTTTGGAGAAAGGTTTACAAAGACGAAAAGAGAAGACCCCCAAAAATGAACTCACAGTAATTAAATAAGGCACACAGAGCCCACCACATCATGAAAGAAAAAAACCCTACAGGTACTCGGCAAGACAAAAAACAAAAACAAACAAAAGAAAAAGATATTTCCATACCCTTCCTCTAATCCCAAGGAAACCTAAAGATACTTGATTCAAAAAGCTGTGGCCAAAAGTTCAAAGTGAAAGTCAGCCCTTTAGCTATTATTTAGTGTTTTATTAGAGCAGAGGGAAGTGATACTCATTGCCTTTATAGAGCTCTGCAGAAATATATGCATACAGCAGTCAATGACCAACATTTGAGCAAGTCTTCCAAATTATCACATTAAAATAACCTTTTGAATTTGAATGCCTCTCCTTTGCAAATGACTGAAACCTCATAATGAAGAATTTTATATATTATCAAAAAGAACCAGAAGCCAATGTGGTCTTTTCCCCAAAATCCACTTACTAAGGACTTGGCTGGAAATCCACTCTAAGCAGATCATCGTTACTATTTCCCTTTCAAAACAGTCGGAAATCCTAAGGTACGAGTACTAAGAGGATAGCAATATCCTTCGTAAGCAGGTGAGAATCTAGCCCCACAGAGACAATTTGGCAAATTCTGTTTCTGGAAGCCAGGACTCAAGAGATTTGTCTTAGTGATGGACGGATATTCCTCTAATCTTAAGGCATGAGCGCTGTCAAAACAAGGCTCTGAATAGCGCCTTTCTGCTCATCAATGTCATCACAATGAAGACGAGAACAGGTTTTCATTTTCCTGAAGAGTGTTCAGTAGGAGCGCAGTGGTTTGGCATAGATGGGCTCCAGAACATGATGGATTAAAACCAAGAAGAGGCCTCCAAGGAAGACGGCGCTGAGGAAAGCCAGCAGGACATAGCGGCCAATGAAAAAGTCATCCACAATCTAGAGAAAGAAAACATCGAAATGAAATTACTACCACTTAGGCACCCTGGCTGGGTTAATCTGAACTCGGTGGTGAATGGGCCAAGAGTTTGTTCATGTTTGTAACTCCCAATAACATCCTGCCCTGAGTCTCCTCTGCACATGGATAAAAAAGAATCTTTTCCTCAACTCCCTGAGCAGGAGACACAGGTCAAGAAGGGATTAATGAGGTACAGGGAACAAATGGCTCAATTTAGGAGGTTGGTAAACACTTTGAAGTCCCTGGATGAATTATATTTTGAAATCCACTATCTGAAAGAGTTAATGAGAAGCTTTTGCTTGGTCCTAGAAAGGCTCATTTTTGTTGTTGTTAAAACACATTTTATTACAGAGAATTTTAAACATACATAAAAATACAATTGTATAATAACCCCCCATGTCTAGGACCCAACCCCCAAAATCATCAGTCCATTGTCATTTCAGGAGGGTTCATTTTCAAAATTAAAGGTAACTCTTTAAAGCTATCAGCAGAAGAGTCCCATGCCAAGGGGCAGGGAAAATGGCCATTTACCTGAGATACTAAAACACTAAGAGGATAGGTAACTTGCCCCAAATGAGACAGTGGGCTACTTGGTCTTACACTTGAGGCCCCAAAAATGTTGGTCTTTGCTGACAAAAACCTATAACTGGTGTTGGCTCTACCCGCTTGTCCACTGTCCCCTGCCAGAGCTCCACTCTCCCTAGATCCAAATGGTGGTGCTTAAATTTGGGCAGGAAAAAGCAATTTAATCTACAGACCTATTAGTGCAATAACACAAACCAGGTGGCTGACTGACTTCACAGAAGCTTTGAAATCCCAGTACCTAGGAGAGAATCCAAAACACCTGAGAGGCAATTGTGGCAGACAGAATAATGGCCCAAAGATAGCCACATCCTAATCTCCAGAAATTGTGAAGATGTTAGATTATATGTTAAAGGAGAATTAAGATTGCCAATCAGCTGTCCTTAAAATAGGATTAGCCTAGATTATCCAATCCAGGTGGACCCGGTGTAATCACAAGGATCCTTCCGAGTTGAATAGGGAGGTGGAAGAGAGGGCAGAGCAGGAGAGGTGAGAACCAAAGTGGTCAGTGAGGTGTGATGTCGCTGGCTCTGAAGATGAAGGAAGGGGGCCGTGAGCCAAGGAGTATGAGCAGCCTCTAGAAGCTAGAAAGGATAAGGAAATGGATTCTCCCCTAGAACCTCCAGAAAGAATGCAGCCCTGCCAACCCCTTGCTTTTGGCCCAGTGAGACTGACTCTGGGCTCTAACCTACAGAACTGTAAGATATAAATCTGGGTTGTAAGCCCTAAGTTCGCAGTAATTTGTTACAGCAGCAATAGAAAACTAATACAGTGGCCATATGCAAAGCACCTATTAGACCCGAGCCCTGGTATCCAGACCCGAGCACTGAGATCCAAAGACACCTCAGCTGCTTCAGAGATTACCCCAACAGTCAACTTACAACAAAGGTCAGTTTGATAAAACAGCTTTAACATAACTTTGACCTTGGCTCCAGTACTGAACAAGTCTCTTGCGGGCCACATGTTTGCTCGTACGACACGTTTTACTTTTTAATTAGCCAATTAGCAGGCCTTGGGTGCAGAAGGCCCAGGCCATGTATTATTGATAACAGCACTGAGCCAGGCTGCTGCAGAGGCCAGCTCTCAAAACCTGAAAATGAGAACTCCAATTCTGCTGGCCATGCTGACAAACGTATTTTGCTCAAACCCCATTCTTCTCTTCTGGGTCTGAAACTCATACGGCAGAGAATCGAGGGATTGGTTTTAAAAATGTGTTTGCTCTCTGCCCTTCTTCCAGTGTTTACATCTGCAGCATCCAGAAATGTGGCAGCCTACATCACTCTCCCCCTTAAAAGACAAGGAAAGTGAGGTGGGAATTTACCCCTAGCTCACACACGTGGTACTCACACCTCCAGAGCGTTTTCCATATGCTGACAACAAACTGGCGTCCTTGGAAACAATTTCTTAAGTGTGTTTGGTAAGTACTATTTCCCTTGGAATTTTCAGAACTAATTCCCTTCCTCTTTCCATGGTTAATCCTAGAGTGCCGATTTTAGTTCAAAAGTTAGGTGTATAACCTTGTGTACGGTTGTTGGCTAGTGTCAAAATGCTAACCCATGAGCTCCCTGGGACGGCCCCGGATATTCTATTAAGTTCCCAACAATGAAGATTTTGGAGACGGACCTCAGCTTGAATCCTTGCTCTGCCTTCTTGGCCAAGTTACCTTAACCTCTTACAGACTCAGAATTCTTGTTATAAAATGGGGATAATAATGGCACCTACGTCATACTACTTAGGGCTGTCCTGAGGTTTAAATGAGACAGTACAAACAAGGTGTTTGGCACAGGACCTGGCACATAGAAATCCCTTAAAGAATGTTAGCTATTTTCATGATCATTACTTAAAACATTGAAATGAAGGTTGAGAGGAAAGCTGTGAGGAGTAATGGGACAAATGCCATTGCCAAGATCCAGTGGGTCTGAGACCAGCCATGCATGGTAAAGCCAGAGCCCCAAATCAGGAATGAACCACAACTCCAGAGAAGGACTATGAGAGAGATGATCAAAATTTGTTTAAAGATGTGGGTGCTGGCAGGTATGGTCCCAGGCATGAAGACCAAAGAATTCCCAGAAAACTGTTAGGAAAATTCTAGCACATGCAGTCGGAAAAGGATGTCCCTCAGCACCCTCAGGGCACTGCATCAATTTCAGCCCAGGATCTGAGGTGAGGAGCCCAGGCTGCCAGGAATGGGAACACTTCCATCTCAAGCTCAGGCCTGTGACTATCTCTACTTCATTTTCTCTTTCTCGGTCCCCATGGTATGAGGTGGCTTTCTAACAGGCTGTTTTCAACTTGACGCAAACTGGAGATGAGACCAAATCAGGCAAATAACTGCCTGGTGGGGTTGCAGGAGGAATTCAGAGTAAGATTCTTTTCCTCAGCGAAGGGGCAGAGAAACTTAAAACTCCCTCTGAACTTTCCCCATCGTTGGTTGAACTTTACAATTCTGACATCTCAGGCAACCCGATGTCAGGGAACATCGAGGGCAGAGCGGACATGCAGACCAAGAGAAATAAGAGTTACGGCTCAGGAGGCAAAGAAACCAACAGCTTTACCTTAACTTCCACCTCTGGGGCTGGGAATTCATCAGCTCGCGGGAAAAGCAACAGAACTGATGTGATGATCACAGCACCAAAGAATAAAAAAGTGACAGAGAACCTGGGGTCAAAAAGACAAATTATTAAAAGCACTGTTTACAGTTTCTTCTCTGATCAGTTAGGTCTGGACAGTCTCTTTCCTGGGGCCAATATTCTATGTTTCAGTCCCTTAGCAATGCCCAGAGATCTGCTGTCCACAACCTCTTTATCCCAAAGTCCTTCTTCCTAGACAGGTACCACCTGGGTTTCCCATTTGCTAAGAATGAAAATTTGTAGCTTTTATTTTTACTTCTGCCCCAAGGCATAATCAAGAAAAACCAAAGCATCCTCTCTCCCTTTCCACTTCTGCTGTTTTTAAAACAGAATACTTAGAAAATTCTACAACTCTCTGCTTCATGCTAACATTACCTTGCCAGAGGCAACTCTACAGTGTTTTCAGAGTCAGTTGATGGCCTAACCCTGTTCTGAAGGCAGCACCTGATAAAGAAAGCAGGCCCAACTCATCAAATGCTGCTTTAGTTTTCCTGGGTCCATGGCTAGAGCCTTGGGGTCTAGACCAAGCATCTGCCATAAATCTGAACAATTCAGAAACACACACGTGTATAACCTAGAGAAATTCAATAAGCAGTGAAAGCAGAACTTCTTGTCATCTCTTGTGTCCCCCCATCTCCTCCACAGTTAGAACTCAAGAACACCACTTCCTTCTCCTCCCATCTCTGCTTCAGAGCATAAATAACACAGTTCGTGCTTATAAAAAGAGGTTAAAATGCAACTCATTCAAACTGCCAGTAATTACAAACTGATCTCTTAAATTCTAAATGTTTAATGAGCATCAGCAATTTTGCCTCTAATTGCTTTACCTAGGACTCCCAGCTGAAAAGAATGCCTTACCTCGCTGCCCCGGAGGCTCTGGACAGCAGCACACACAGCAGCAGCACTGACACCCAGAGCAGGGCTAAGATGAAGACGCCCGCACCGACTCCAAGCACAGTGCCAGTCATCCCACGGGATGGCAGCGGCGGCTCCCTACCCTGCACGCCGCACGATCAAGCGTCCTCAGTGCTCCAGTGCTGTCTTCCTGCCACACACTCCCAGGAAGGCATTCAGAGAAAGCCTAAACTCATTACAGGGAATTTTTTGATGATCAGTGCGTTAGGAGGATTACTCAGTACAGGTCATTAATTTTCAAAAATGTCCAGTCCCAGAGTCCCTTAATGGAAACTAGAAATTTAGAACCCAAAGCCTTTCTCTTTGGTGGGGACTGAGAGGGTGATTTCTGCTGTGCACTCAGAAGTTTTTTGAGCGTTTCCCTTCAAATTTGGTTATGTGAACTCTACTTTGACTTCTTCCCCTGGCCCATGGGAGAAAGCTGAACTCTCTCTTGATACAAAACCCTAACTAAGAACTGCTAGAAGATGCTGGGGAATGGGAGCTTCAGGGCCAAAGCAGAAATTGAAGCTCTCAAGTTAAATCCATGGTATGAGCTTTGACTCACCAAGCAATCAATCACAGATAATTCCCACTCTAATAGAGTTCTTATTCAAGAAGAAGAAAACCCTTAGTCCTTAGAGAGGAACAGCCATCACTATTTTTGAACACTTACTATGTGCTAAGTACCATACAAACATACCTCATTTAATCCTGGTGCTAAGCTTCTGAGAGAGGTATTACTATATCCATGTTACAGAATAGGTAAGTGGGATATAAGCGTGATGGGATATGTCTTAGTTTCCTAATTAGCAGCTCAAAACATATTCTCTCACAGTTCTAGAAGCCAGAAATCCAAAATAAAGGTGTCAGGAGGGCTGTATTCCCCACAAAGGCTTTAGGGCAAGGGTTCCCAACCCCTGAGCCATGGACCGTTCATAGTCCACGGCCTGTTAGGAACCGGGTCTTACAGCAGGAGGTGAGCAGCAGGCAAGCCAGCATTGCCGCCTGAGCTCCGCCTCCTGTCATATCAGTGGTGGCATTAGATTCTCATAGGAGCACGAACCCTATTGTGAACTGCACATTTGAAGGATCTAAGTTGCAAGCTCCTTATGAGAATCTAATGCCTGAAGATCTGAGGTGGACAGTTTCATCCTGAAACCATCCCCCTGCATTTCCCTGTGCGAAACTGCTTCCATGAAACCAGTCCCTGGTGCCAAAAATGTTGGGGACGACTGCTCTAGAGGAGAATCCTTCCCTGCCTCTTCTAGCTTCTGGTGGCTCCAGGCACTGCTTAGTGGCTTTTAACTCACAACTCCGGTCTCTGCTTCCATCTTCCCATGGCATTCCCCTGTGTCTGTCTTTGCCTTTTCTGTCTCTTATAAGAGTACTTGTCACTGGATTTAGGGTCTGTACAAATAATCTAGTATTATCTTGAGATGCTTAAATAAATCTGCAAAGACCCTTTTGTCACACAAGGTCACAGTCACAGATTCCAGGGGTGAGGATGTGGACATATATTTTTTGGGACCACCATTCAACTCACAGCAGAATAACAGCACACTACACTACCTCCCCTGGTTTTCCTTTTCAGCATTGGAGACAAGTCTTAAGCAAACACATTCCTCTAGGTTGCTGGTTTTCTTTACCCTCATGGTTTAAATACCATGAAAATATTAGCTATGAGAAGTTATAAAGTTATTGGAAAGGAGGGTCTAAGCATGAGCCGCTTAAAAAAATACATTTACTGAATCAACATTTATGATGTGCCTGCCATGTAAAGCACTACGCTATAAGCTGGGGATGCCAAAGGTGAATAAGATATCTTCTGAAAGAAGCTCACGGTCTATTGGAGAAGACTGTCCTGAAAACAACTGTCCACATTACATTCTGACTAATGGTAAAAGTGAGGTGCAGTGGGAACTGCAATAACGAGAAGGGCTTTATGAAGGAAGTACTCCGCACATACACATTTAGGAAAGAATCAGTGTGAAAACATGACAGAGTGGGGCTCACCAGCATGCCTAACTTCTCTGCGGAACAGTCTCCCCTCATTAGGGCCACACGGGCATCATCTCAGTCACTCTAACATGCCTGGGGTTTCCCCATCTCTGAGTCTTTATACTTGCTCTTCCCACTGCCTGGAACTAAGCCCTCTACCTCAACCATGCCCGTTCCTATTTGAAGGAGTGGCTTTCCTCAGCCTTCTGATTTCTGCTTAAGTGTCACTCCTCGGTCAGGTCTTCCCTGAGTGTCTTCTCTAAAGTAACCCCTCAAACACTGACTCTCCATCACTCTACTTCCTTCAGAGCGCTTTTCACAAAACTGTAGTTATATTTTTATTTACTTGTTTACAAGTTTATTTTCTGTCTCTCCATCTAGAGTAGTAAACTCCATGAAGGCAGAGACCTGATATCTCTTACTGTGGTAACCCCAGTTCTTAGCACAGAGGTTACGCACAATAAGTATCTATGGGATGAATAAATGACATTGCTAACAAATCCACAAAAATCAGGTGAAGGAGTGAAAGAATCATATGGAGTTTTAGAAAGATGACTGTAACCTCTCATCAATATGCTGGATGGATGTTAACAAGGGAAGTGCCTCATACAACAGCAAACACAGAAATGTTCAATAATATAGAACAAGAAGAATTTAGTACACAGCAGAGCTCAAAAGCAATAAAGGAAAATTGTTAAGTGCTACTAAAAATATAACTGAAGGCCTGAGCTGAGCCTAAAAGTCTATGGGGGTGCTGGTGTCTGATACAGACCTTTGGGGTGATTCTTTTCAGGGCAGATAAGGTCTCAAGCCCATGGTGGCAAATAACTAGAAATGAGAACAATGCAGAAAGCTGGGCCCCTCACAGGGCTGACCAGTTTTTGAAATAGGGTCTAAAAAATGTGCTACTGACTTAGTTGGAAGAATGCTGGCTGGATGCTTCAGGCCACAAGTCAAAACACAACAGCGCAAGAGAAATCTGAATCCTCCCCACCCCCATGTCATATGCTTGTGTGAGATTCAATACTACCAATGTGGTACAGAAATCCTAAATAGAAAGATTCTCATGAAAACTAGACTAAAAGTGAGAACCCGTTGGATCCCAGCAGAGACAAAAATGAAAACCACAGGCTGGCATGCGAGACTCCCTCAAGAGTAAGTGTAAAATAAAGATGTTTTCAGACATACAGAGGGTGAAACAGAGTTCACCTCTCATAGATCCTCAGTGAAAGAGCTACTCAGAGATATACTTCAGCAAGAAGGAAAATGAACCAAGAAAGGAGGTCTGAGACGGAGGAAGAATGTTGAGAAAAATACTAAGAAATATTGACAATAAAGATTTCTGTAATAATGACAATTTTTGAGGGGTTAAAAATAAGTAATAACTAAAATATTCCTCAACAGTTATATGGTAGATGGAAAAGGGTAGCTCAAAGTTAAAGCATTCTATAGTTATTTTGTTTTGGAGGAGGTACATGTTTTTTAAGCTAAGTACGCATGTTAAAAAAAAGTAAACAGCAAGCAACAGAAATAGAACAAATAACTTCCATACTAGTAAAGTGAAAAAAAATAAATAAAACAGAAAGTGGGGCAAGGGTCAGGGGTAATGTGGTAGGTGGCAGAACAAAGAATAAGCAAGGAAAATGGAAAATACAAAATAAGACTGTAAAAATAAATCCAAATACAACAGTAATCATCGTACATGGAAACATTATATTTGACTACTAAAAGAAATTCTCTTAGATTTTTCTTTTTAAAAATAGCTCTGTACAAAAGCTCTACAGAATGCATAATGAGAGGCTGAAAATAAAAAGACTGAGAAAGACATGCATAGCAAATATTAACAAGACAAAAATCAGGGAAGGAGGGAATAGGGAGATGGTCAATGAGTACAGAGTTTCAGTTTTGCAAGATGAAAACATTCTGGAGATCTGTTTCACAACACTGTGAATATACTTAACACTGCTGATCTGGAACCTTAAAAATGGTTAAGACAGAAAATTTTATTTATTTATTTTAGCCACAATTGGAAATTAAAAAAAAAAATAAGTGAAACAAAATAAAATATAAGCTACTGAAGCAATATACTAATATTTTTGTGGATTTGTTTTCCTTAACCTATAAATTCAATGCATATCTAACCAAAGTCTAAAAACAATTTTTTGTGAAACTTGAAAATGGATCCTAAGCAAAATAAATGTAAAGCTCTGAAAAATATTAATGAGAACAGTCACAAAAAGGAACATTCAGTAAAAAGATTCAGTAAAAAGATACAACTTGAAACAAATGTGAGCTAAACTTCATTAGTCATTAGGAAATTGCAAATGAAAACCAAAATTCAGTACCTTCATATATCCACCAGAATGGCTAACATGAAAATGACAGACAACACCAAGTGTTGACAGAGATGTGGAGTAACTGGAATCCTCCTATACTGCTGGCAAGGGCCATAGTTTGTTAACCACTACTTTGGAGACTATTGGCAGTATCCAATAAAGCTGAATATAAATGCACCCTACATCCAGCTCTTCTATTCTTAGATGTATTCACAACAGAAATGCACACATAAGTTCACCAAAAGACATCGCAGCCCTACTTGAAATAGCTAAAACCTCAAACAATCCAAATATCTACCAATAGAGTGGATTTAGTGTTTACAGTCTATTCATTCATACAGTGTAAAAAGCATTATGTAGTATAAAGCAATGAGAAAGAACACACTCAACTAGACTCAACAATGTGGATGAATTTCACAAATACTGAGTGCAAAAACTAGAGGCAAAGAGTTCATATTATATGAGTCCATTTATATAATGTTCAAAAACAGGTCAAACTAATTTTAAGGGCTAGAGGTCAGAAGTATGGTTGGCTTGTGAAACATAGAGACTGTAGGGGGTTCAGGGAGATGCTGATAAAATTCTGTTTCTTGATCTGGGTTTTGGTCACCTGGCTTTGTTCATCAGTGATGTTGTATCTAACTATGCACTTAGGATTTATATATTATTTTTCTGTATGTGTTTTACCCTTCACTAAAAAGTTTACAGAAATAATATTAAAAGATGTATCAGCCAAATGTAGTAAATGGACCCATTTTTGGTCCTGATTCAAACAAAACATTGCAAAAACCTTTTATGAAATGATTGGGGAAATCAGAAGAATATATAATATTAGGAAATTACCGTTTGTATTTTTAGCAAAAAAAAAATTGTTTTTAAGATGGTATTATATTGTTAAAAGATTCTTTATCATAAAGATATATACATACACACAAGTAGCACATTACAGATAACAGAAAGGGTTTCTTGGAAACTTTATATTATCTGGGGGAGAGAAGGTGAAGGGGCTGATAGGAAACAAGAGTGGTCATGAGCTAGTTGTTGAAGCTGGGTGATGAGTGTGTAGACGTTTGCTATCTTATTTTCTATATTTCTGAATATATTCAAAACTTTCATAACAAAAAGATGTGGCTACGTATATCTGTTAGTATGAATAAACATAACAAAAGGTGACTAAGATTTGTATAGCTAAAATTATAAAACTTTATTCAAAGACAAAAAAATAGAGAGAGAGAGAGAGAGAGAGAGACCTGAATGGAGAAATAAAGTAGACCTGAAGAGAGAAATAACCTGTGTTCCTGGATGGGATGGTTCAACTACAAAATTTCAGTTTTCCTTAACCTAGAAATTCAATGCAATTCTAACCAAAGTCTAAAAACAATTTTTTTGTGGAACTTGAAAACAGATCCTGAATTCATATGGAAGAGCATAAACCCATGAATAGCCAAAACAATTTTGAGAACTAGGATGGCAACGTGCCTGTCTTGTTACCAACTGCCACAAGACACATTAAAAAACCAAAGTCATTAAAACAGTGTGATAGTGGCACAAAGACACATGGCCCAGTGGCATAAAATCGAGAACCCAGAAACAGATACATGCATTTGTGAGAACTTCCTACAGGACAGAGTTGGCTTTATGATTCAGTGGGTAAAGAATTTCATAGATAGTGTTGGGACAAATGATTCTCCAACAGGAAAATAATAAACCTAGATCTCTATATGATATACAGAAGTCGATTTTAAATGGAAAGTAATTCATAATGAAATAGCATATGTCTAAATATACAAATGTTCAGGCTGACTACACTAGAATACATAATGAAGTACAGTAGTCAGATGCTTGCACCTAAACTTAGAATCATCACGAACGCAAAAGCTTCAAATGCAGACTATGCAGGTGTGTTGTTCTGGCAACTCAAATACCACGAGCTGTGCTGCCTTCAGTTGCACGATTTGCTAGAGTGATGAACAACTCTTGTTAAAGTTCCAAACCTCAAATAAGTATAATTTCCCCCTGATTTACATTAGAGTTGCATTCCTGGAAATTTTACTATATTAAACTGTGCCAAAAAATACATTATGTTTACACAAAAACCGGAGTTAGGCATAGACTCAGATAATTATAAATGAGTATCCTGTAGGATACTCAAAAGTTGCACAGGACGCAGGATACTTCATTGTGACGACTGTCCCATGCATTTCAGAACATCTAGCATCACCAGTCCTGATCTGTAAACCCTAGTAGTGCCTCCAATCACAAGAGTAACAAAATATACCTTCACAAATTCCCAAACACCCCTAAACAGCCAGCAACATCTCCTTGGAGAACCACTGTTCTAGAAAAACTCTTGCATAAAGAGACATGTACAAGGTGTTTATTGCAGCTTTGTTTACAATAGCAAAAGATCAGGGGAAAAACCTAAATGTCCATCAATCAGGGAGCAGATACAATATTATATATTCACAATGAACACTTAAAATGAATGAAATTAATCTATATGTATTGTGAATATAACTCAAAAACAATGTTGAGTGACAAAAACAAGTTGCAAAATGGAACCCACAGTATGATACTACTTACATTTTTAAAATTAAATACAATCTAAACAGTAATATATATTGCTTCTGATGTACACATATACATCAGAAGTATAAAAACATGGGCATAAATGATGTATGACAATATCAGGAGACTATTTGCCTCTGGAGAGGGAGGAAGGAAAGGGAATGGGGCTGGGAGTAGAAATAAAAGGGATATGATGTTTTATTTCTTTAAAATAAAAAACTTGAGCTGTTGTGCCAAATGTTAACATTAATCTGATTGGTGGACATAGATATCATACTATCCAATGTACCATTTTCTGTTTTTAAAATTTTGGGGATAATTTTTAATTTTTAAAAAAGGGCCGGGTGTGGTGGCTCATGCCTGTAATCCCAGCACTTTGGGAGGCCAAGGCAGGTGGATCACAAGGTCAGAAGTTCAAGACCAGCCTGGCCAAGATGGTGAAATACCGTCTCTACTAAAAATACAAAAATTAGCCGGGCACAGTGACAGGCTCCTGTAATCCCAGCTACTTGGGAGGCTGAGGCAGGAGAATTGCTTGAACTCAGGTGGCAGAGGTTACAGTGAGCCTAGATTGCGCCACTGCACTCCAGCCTGGGCGATAGAGTGAGACTCTGTCTCAAAGGAAAAAAAAAAAAAAAAAAAAGAAAGGTAATGGGCAGCAGAATGCATATGAATGGGTGACCAGTTAGGAAACTATTGCAGTTCTCCAGATAAGAGATGATGAGGGTCTGAACTCTAGTCTTAGCTGTATCAAGGGAGGTATTAGAAATGACTCAAGTTTCTAGCTTAGTTGACTAAGCTAATGGTACTGCCCTTAAGAAAACAACTATTTAAATGTAATTTACGCTAGCCTGGATATTACACAAATAACCTAGAAGACTTGGGGCAACTCTAATAGAATAGGGGGCAAATGGTAGCTGAAGCTGGCTGGAACCATTAGAAATGTTGCCCTTCAATCCCCCATAGTAGCCTAAGAGTTAACGAGACATTGGATTTATATATGGTATGGCTTTAAAGAAATAAGATAAACATTCCCAAGCTCTTCTAAGAATGGAGTTGATGATTTTATAGGCAAACACTAAGCATAGAAAAGAAGGGCTGGGTATAGTATAGAGGGCTGCTATGGGGGAGAGAGGACATCTAGTCATTTTTATCTTATTTCAATGTGAGAATAATATCTGATAATTTCCATGTTGGAATAGCTAAATTATTGTTATTGAGTACAATACAATAAAATATAAAAACAAAAGTGTTTTTATTTACTGTTGATACCATCTTTAAACATTCTTTGAGAAGTGATGGCTTAGCCAATGTGATTTCAAGGGTAAGTCCATTTACCTAATATCTGTGGCATTTAAAACAGGTAGATTGGAGTTGGAAGAAATAATTTAAATTTGAATAGTTCAGCAGCTGACAACAAGAGCAACTACAGGGTCAATTTTTTTTCCCTCTGTGCTCAGTGCTGTGAGGTTTTTCTCTGGAAAGAGTCTGTTCAAAACCTTTTAGACGTGTGTGTTCATTTAACGGTTGTTTCTACACACCCTTTCATCCAACTGTCAGAGAAAATAGAGAGGAATAAATTGACTGACCTCTGCAGGTAACCTAATGGATTAAAAATACAGTACTCACCACCAGGCTGATCATCAGGAGTGAGAATACTAACGGCCATTATAAGATGACTTACAAGATGACTTACTGTCTAAGACAAATGCGGATTCCACAGAGGGTAATGTGGCCTAAGTGCTGCTGCTGGTGGGCGATAGCTCACCCAGCCCCCGATTTTCACACTGACTTAAGCCCTTGAAAGCAACCCTAAACAGTGGGTTACAGGAGTGAAGTGCTCTTCTGGAAGAGTCCTTTTCACTTTGATTTATAGCTGTTTCCCAAACCTTCCAAAATAACTGGGAACTTTCACAATTTTATGTTTCTATTTTAAACACTATCTTTTGAATTTTAAAGTATTAGAATAACACCTTTACCTTTGTAATTAGGTAAAATACAAGCCTGGGGGGGAAAAAAAATCAGTTGCCAAGCTCCCAAAATGCCACCGATGTAGCATCTGCTCTCAACACGTTGACAGAAAAGGGGGATCAGTAAACCCAGGTCTCGTCCTTGCATCTCTCTCCTGGACGGTGCTGTGGGTTGGAAGCACTGCAGAGCCTCGGTCTATCCGCTGTCTGCATCTCACAGCACTGCAGGCTGGGAACACCCCACTTGAACGCTAAGCTTCTCCAGCACCCTTTTGCAGATTCAAACAGGCGACAGGAAAACAATGCCCCCCCACGTCTCGTCTTCAGAATGTTCACCTGGCCACCTCCCAGTAGCTGGAGAGGGATTAAGGTCTCGGTCATAAGAGATCTGAATCAAGCACTGACATTTCCTTTTCTTAAGAGCATGAAACATAAAACAGTCCTTTTTCTGCCCCCAATTAAGTATTTATTAGCCGGGTCTTGGGTCCAGATCGGTGGTTAAGGGTGGTCTGCGACGGTCCGTGCAACGCCGTCCGCCCACGCCTTCTTCCGATCACCTCAGCCCGACCCTCCACCTTTCTCCCTTCTCTGCAGCCACCCCACTTTCCTCACCTCCGCCCACCTCACCTGGATCCCACTCTCCCCGGGGCCCTACTCACACCTCGATTCCGGCCCGTTCCAGCCCACGGGGCTCTGGTCTACTTAGAGCGAATCACAAATGGGCTTTCACTCAGGTGATTTAAGATTCACTAATCAGCGTCGCTCTTTCAACACCCAACTTCTTCCTCATTAGCTTACTCCTAGTGAGGCTCCCGGCAACGCCGAGCGCGGTGGGTTGGCTTGTCACCCTTCGTTACGCCCTCCGATTGGTGCTGCCTGTTGGCCCTTGGACCGGCTTCAGTTCGGTAAGATCGTGGCGGTCAGAGCTGCACGCTGCCCCCCCCTGTCAATCACACCATCTCTCCGTAACTCACTGGGCCATTGGTCAGTCTAGCCTGAGGGCGGGTTGTTGGGCGGAAGAGAGAAGCTTTTTTCCGGTCTCCCTCGCTGTTACCATAGAGATTGCGCATCCTGGCAGCGAAGCAGCGGAGTCGGGCAGCCCAGATCTTGAAGTCCGGAGAGCTGCACGATCTAGACATTAATGCCTGTTCCGGGGTCTGATGAACACCTCACTCCCAAACCCAGTGGCTCGAGTGGGGCGCAAGATGTTGGGGACAAGTCAGCTCAGGCCCGGTCATTAAGTGTCCCCAACAACCCTCCTGGAGGGAACTGAGGACAAAGCACCAGTTGTAATAACGGCACGCTTCGTTTATCTTTATCTCACCTTATTTTATTTGACATTTAATTCTTCCGTTAACCTTGCGAAGCAGACTGAGGCAAGGATCATTCTACCCATGGGACAGTCTGGGGAAGCAGCCCGGGGTCCATCAAGAAAACTCTCTGCCGCCAGGCTACTGAAAGTGGAGCTGGCCCACGCTGTTGGCTGACTGCTGTTACCTAACTGCCTACTAAAGCTTGCCATGACTTTGCTCTGAGGCTATGGCTTGTTAGACCAAAAGATGCATCAATCAGGACAACCAAAGGAAGTAGGACCAGAGGCTGCGTCCTCCACCACTAAATCAGGAAGGGAAAACAAACAATAATCAAAACAATACCAAATTGGAGAGCTGCACCATTTGAACCTTTGGCCTTAAACAAAATTCAGAAATATCATGAAGCAATCTGTTCACTCCTAGGGCACTGAATCCCTGATTTAAAGAATTCTCCTGAATCACAGCTTTATGAACCAAAAAGAAGATGCTTGAATTTCATCAACTGCCCGTCTCAAATTTATTCTACTTTCAAGGCTTCATTTGCAGTCACATAAACTAACCAGTGATTTCTTATGTATTTAGCGACTTAACATTACTTGGCCCAGTGAGGAGTTCTGTGGCTAAGAAATCCTTTATTTTGATGAATTCATTTTATTGGAATTGAGTGTTGACTGCAGCTATGTGCTGTTAGGAACTGTGAGGATATACAAGAAATGAGATGGGACTCCTGTCATAATAGCCTGTGGTTTTGTAGTGTTAGGCCAACCACACATGAAACAACTAGAAAACACTTTCAAGCAAGATATAACAATGGTGTAACCCTATTGTACAATTAATTTCTCCAAAGTACAATAATAATTCATATTTGCAGAACATTGCATAGTTTCCAGAGCACTTCTTCCTTTGTATTATTTGGGAGATATTTTGTTTTGGCTGAAATTAATGTGTATGTCTTTATGATAGAGCTAAAACAGATGCTGGGCCCTAGCACATGAGTAGGGACAGGAAAGGTAGAACAGAATCCAGGGAGAGAAAGTAGTTTGAGCAAAGAAGCCGAGGCAAGAATGAGCACTGAGTATCTGGAGAATAATGTGGAGACAAATGATGGCAAGTAATGTGTAGACAAGCTGGTTGGAACTGGCTCTGAGACATTAATATTTTGGAGGAAAGTGGTCAAAAGAAAGTTTGAGATTGAAAAAGTTAACTTCCTTACACTTCTAATGATCAGACTGGCTACGTTATAAATTAAGAATTGACAGAACCTGAGTTCTGTCCTCTCGCTTTTCTTCTTAGGCAGCATGAGCTTCACCATTTGCTCTACCACCTCCACCAACTACCAGTCTCTGTGCTCCATCCAGTGCCCTGTCCATCAGCAGCATGGCCAAAGTCTATGCAGGCCTCAGGGGCCTGGGCTCTTGGACCTCGGTGTCCCATTTCACCAGCTTCTGGGGTGGCTGGGGTCTGGAGGCCTGGCTGCAGGGATGGCCGGGGATCTGGCAGGAATGGGGGACATCCACAATGAGAAGGATACCTTGCAAAGCTTGAATGACTGCCTGGCCTTCTTACCTGGACAGGGTGGGGACTCTGGTGACTAAGAATCAGAGGCTAGCGAGAAAAATCTGAGAGTACCTGGAGAAGAAGGGACTCCGGGTCAGAGCCTGGGGGCATTACTTCAAGATCATCAAGGACCTGAGGGGTTCATATCTTTCAAAGTCTGCGGACAATGCTTATATCATTTTGCAGATTTACTTTAGAGTCTTGCTGCTGATGACTTCAGAATCAAGTATAAGACAGACCTGGCCATGTGCCAGTCTATGGAAAGCAAGATCCATGGGTTCCACAAGGTCATTGATGACACCAATGTCACTCGGATACAACTGGAGTCAGAGATGGAGGCTCTCAAGGAGGAGCTGCTCTTCATGAAGAAGAAACACAAGGAAGAAGTAAAAGGCCTACAAGCTCTGATTGCCAACTCTGGGCATTTGCCATGGAGGTAAATGCCCCCAAATCTCAGGACCTCAGAGAGATCATGGCAGACCTCCTGGCCCAGTATGATGAGCCAGCTCAGAAGAACCAAGAGGAGCTGGACAAGTACTGGTCCCAGAAGACTGAGGAACACACCATAGTGGTCACCACGCAGTCCACCAAAATAGGAGCTGCTGAGATGACACGGAGCTGAGATGTATAGCTCAGTCCTTGGAGATCAACCTAGACTCAGTGAGAAATCTGAAGGCCAGCTTGGAGAACAGCCTGAGAGAGGAGGAGGCCCGCTATGCCATGCAGATGGAGCAGCTCAATGGGGTCCTGCTGCACCTGAATTTGGAGCTGACACAGACCTGGGAAGAGGAGCAGCACCAGGCCCAGGTGTATAAGACCCTGCTGAACATCAAGGTCAAGCTGGAGGCTGAGATTGCCACCTACTGCCATCTGCTGGAAGATGGGGAGGACTTCGATTGCGGTGTTGCCCTGGACAGCAGCAACTCTATGCAAACCATCCAAAAGACCGTCCAGGATAGTGGACGGCGAAGTGGTGTCTGAGACCAACAACATCAAAGTTCTGAGGCGCTGAGCCAGCAGAAGCATAGTACCCTTTGGGGAGTTGGAGGCCAATGAAAAGTTCAGAAGTCATTGGATGTCAAAAATAAATAAAAGAATGGACATGAATGAGGAGGTACTCCAAAGTTTTTTACATCTTCCTGAATGGATATAACATTATTAGGTTTTCTCTCTCTTAAGAGGGGACCCACCTCCCAAGTACTCCCCAGCTGCACCCCTTAGCTAGGAGAGGGGTGTTATTAATAGTTTTATAATTAAATGATATCATACCCTCTTAATGAGATTGAGAGAAGTGCTGTCATCGTAGTGCTTCATCTTTTGCTGTCTCAGAATCAAAACTGTGTTCCCCACTCTAAAAGAGGCTGATTATTTGATTATCTAACCTTTCTCTTTTAAAAAAAAATTGTCATCCCTGGCTAACGCCTGTAATCCTGGCACTTTGGGAAGCCGAGGCGGGTGGATCACCTGAGGTTAGGCATTCAACACCAGCCTGGCCAATATGGTGAAACCTTGTCTCTACTAAAACTACAAAAATTAGCCAGGCGTGGTGGTGCATGCCTGCATTCCCAGCTACTGGGGAGGCCTAGGCAGGAGAATTGCTTGAATCCAGGAAGCAGAGGTTGCAGTGAACCAAGATGGAGCCACTGCATGTTAGCCTGGGCAACAGAGTGAGATTCCATCTCAAAAAAAAAAAGTCTTCTCTATGCCATGTAATACAGCACCTCTACACATTGCTCCACATCTCTATGGTATATGTATTCCTCATACGTGTAGAATGCACATAGGTGCCCTAGATGAATGCATGTCATTTCGTTAACTTATTTTCTTCTCTCCTAAACAAAAAAGTCAAAGCAACAATAACAAAAACCAGTGTTTCATTTCCTCCTCCTGAAATGCATAAAATCACTCATTATGCTGCCCAATAGAGGGGAAGAATACAAAGAGGTCACTAGGGTTACCAAGTGCATGGAATGATTTCAAGAGAAGATGTAAAGTTTTCTTGCTCATTTTATGGTTATCAAAACTTTTTCTGCCAGTGAGCCCTGAACTTCTTGTATAAAAACTTCTTGTGTGATTATTAGCATTTCTACAAGTGTGAAAATGTAGCAAAAACTGAAGTAATTGTTGATTATTGGCTGAGGCTCAAAAATGACTAATTTTTCTAATTCTCAATTTTGCTAATTGAGAAACCAAGTAAACAAAAATATCCTCAACGACTATTGTCGGTAGTTGAAACCAAATTACTGACCTTCCAAGGCCACCCACAATTACCACCATGGCTTTTCAGATCACAGTATTCACCTAATGTTATAGACCAAGGGTGGGCAAACTATATGGCCTATAGGCTTAATCTTAGCTTATATGACCTGCAAGCTAAGAATGATTTTTCCATTTTAAATGCTTGGAAAAAAAAAAAAGAAAAATGCTTTGTGACATATGAAAATTATATTAAATTTAAAGTTTGGTTTCCATAAGTAAAATTTTACTAGAAGCCAGGCATGCTCATTTGCTTACATGTTGTTTATGTCTCCTTTTGCATTATAACAGCAGAACTGAGTACTTACCACAAAGACTAAATGGCCCATAGCCTAAAATATTTACTATTGGGCCCTTTAAGAAAAGGTTTTAATTCTTACTACCTTAGAGATTTTTAATGAATCAGTTTGATGAACTGTTGGAATTGAAAAAAACTTTGGAAATCATTTAGTGTTAATTTAAAAATCTCACTTTGATAGAGTTATGTTACCTCTTTCCTAAAATCATATATACGGTGGACAGAGGTGGTATTAATACTAGAACCCCAGTTCCCCTGGTCCCAGGATTTTTTCCTCCAGACTGCATCTTTCCTCATGTAGAGTTTACTTTATGATGGATAGGCGTTATATAGGCTGAAAGCAAGGAGAATTCATCAAAATTTTGCTAAGTTTTGATCTCATGTCTGTTTCACACAACTGCAGTGCAGCATGCATCAATTTATGAATCCTTGGGCTTTCATTATTTATTTCAGTTCATTTGAGCTACCTTCTGTTTTCCATTTTTCTTACTTCTCAGAAAGTATATGGCCATCATAAAGAAACTTTCTCACTTTTAAGCTCTTTCTCTCTTTAAAAATTTTTTTCTGTTTCTCCTTCTACAAAGGATTTTGGAGGTGACTGAATTTCTATTCCAGCCTAAAGTTCTTAAGGGAAGTGAGGATGGTTAGAAAAAAGAGGGCACCTAGTTTTGACACTGGAATCCATGGATGGGCCATGTATGTGGAGAGGAGAGGGAGTGTCCTAAATTGTGTGCTTAGTGTGCTTGAGCTTTTCCAGGGAGAGTATGCACAGCTTACACAAGATTTATAAGAGTCCATGACCCAAAGAAGATTTGGAACTGCAGATGTAAAGGAGACATATTTTGAGGAGAAAGCTGCCCAGATGTGTGGTGGTGGAGATCAATCCAGGTTCCCAAGACTGTCGGACCTCAGCCAATGTGAAGGGAGAGCTCTCTGCCCACGTATATCAGCCCACCCAAGTCTTACCTTGTCTGCCACTTATAGAGATGATAAAAATTCATCAGAGTCACAGAATGATTGAACTCAGATGGTGATGAAATCCCAGTATAATTCTTTCCAAAGAAGGTTCTGATTAATAGAAACTGCAGAGGAACTAATTTTATGAAAATAGCAAATGGGATTGTTTCATTGAAGCAAGCGGGAGAGCGGGTGCTGATGCCAAGCAGGAGGATGCAAACAATCCCATTGTGCGGAGCTGACAGCTCCAATCTTGCCGCTTATTTATTAAATGTCTTTCCGCTGTAAATTATTAAGCCTGGATTTGGGGAGATGTGGGAGCTGACAGAATAAGACAATGGAACGGAAAGCAAACCTGGACAGCTTCCTTCAGTTTTAATGCAGCATTGTACTTTCTGAAAAGCCTTTGCCCCTCTCTGGTGTTGGAGAAGGGGGAGGATTCTCTCTTTGGTGGGATTCAGAGATGGATGAGACAAGTAACAGGCTTCTAATTTCTGAATTATTTGCCAGTTCTTACAAATCAGAATGGTTTTCAGAGAAAAGTCAACCTTTTGTCTCAAAAACTGGGTGCCAGCTATTTTGTCTATTCTCTGAAAGGGCTGTTTCAGACAAGGAGGAGCTTGGTCTGCCTTAACATCATGAAGTGCCAAATTAAATGTTTTTAGGGCACTCAGCCATCAGAGGATTGGATTCACTTGGCTTATTGGGTAGCTGGGAAGGTCTCTCACTCTGGGAAAGAGTTCTAAGGTCTATTTCTCTCTCTCTCTCTCTTTTTTTTTTTTGAGACGGAGTCTGGCTGTGTCACTCAGGCTGGAGTGCAGTGGCGTAATCTCAGCTCACTGCAACCTGTGCCTCCCAGTTTCAAGACATTCTCCTGCCTCAGCCTCTCAAGTAGCTGGGATTGCAGGCATGCACCACCACGCCAGGCTAATTTTTGAATTTTTAATAGAGACGGGATTTCACCATGTTGGCCAGGCTGGTCTTGAACTCCTGACCTCAAGCGATCCAACCCGCCTTGACCTCCCAAAGTGCTGGGATTACAGGCGTGAGCTACTGCACCCAGCCCTAAGGTCTATTAAGCTAAAGAGTAGGAAAAGGCTGATGGACAGAGAGGGAGTTGAACTCTACGCTTGGCATCATTTGAAAAGCTGGAGTTCTGGTAAATGGGAGAGTAGCTACTTTATGTGAATTTTTTGTTCAACTTTTAGTCCTCTGTTTTCCCAACAGCATAATGGAGGGCAGTGGGCCATATTTCTTGGCCAGGCACCAGGCAAGTAACAGTATGTGCATTAGTATGATGCCTAAGACGAGGGCCCTTCATTCATTGTGTGTCCACTCATTTGACAAATATTGAGTGTTACTGTGTACTTTGCACTGTTTTAGAAAGTGGGGATAAAGAATCAACAAAACCAAGTCCTGCTCTCATGGAACTTATATTCTAGTGGGAGAAGCCAGATAATCAACAAATAAATGTATCAGATATCTGCTGGTTTTCAGTGCTATGAAGAAGCTAAGTGAGGAAAAGGAACAAAGAGTGATGGAGGGGCATGTAGGGTGGGAGGGCACCATTTTATATAAGGTGGTCAAGGCAGACCTCTCTGATAAGGTGGCATCTTAGCAGTCACCTGAAGGAAGTAAATGAACTAGCAGCTATTTGGGGAAGACCTAAGGGCCAAGCAGGCATAAGAAGCTCTGAGACAGGCAGACACTGGGTGTATTCCAAGAACTGCAAAGTTGTGGGGAGGATCTCCATGGAGGGCCCTGTGGGCCACTGAGGGAGCTTGGGCTTTCTTTTGAGTAAAATGGGGAGTTGAAGGAGTTTTGACCAATGGTGTGACATGATCTGACTGACCAAAAACCAAAAAGAAAATGTGAAGCCCAATAACAGTTAATGCACTATATGGTCAAAGGGGGCCTAATTCCCGCAATACCAAGCCCTTGGATGATTCCTCTCCAGTATGTGGAATGGGAAGGCATATTTTATTTTTCCTCTGCAGGGTAGGCAGGATTTCTCTGTTATCTGTAAATGACATCCTCTCCTGGAGAGTGCCAAGGGTGATGATAAGCTGGGGTTAATGTCCTTTTGTTCTATAAATTAGGAGGAAGATATAAAGTCATCAAACATCAAGGGAGAGAATCTGTCCCCACTGGCCCTGCCCGGCCGCTGGGTTTGCCATCGGGGCACCTTTTCTAGGGAGCATCAGGTATCAACTGGCTGGCCAGAGGAGGATTCTGTGAGTTCTGATCTCTTCAGCTCTTGCAAAGGAGAGGACCTATGCCTGAGAGGCAAAATACAGGCAACAGCTAGGAGGATCTATAGGGCAAACTTGGCTGGAGCCTGTAGAGGAACATTTGGTGGTGGGGGTTAGGAAACTCATGATACTTTATGGGAAAGTGTAAGAGTATTAGAAGAACCACGGGGTCTCTGGATCAGCAGATGTCTTGAGGCATCGTTACAGCCCATGACAAGGCTGAACCCACACTTCCTTATGAGAGTTGAAGTTCACTGTGCAGCTGGGAAGTACTCCCATTCAGCTGGGTTCACACCAATGACCACTTTCTATCTGTTCCATCAGACAGGTATTTCAGAACAAGGTCAAGCTGAAGCTGTGAGTAGTATGACCACTGTTCTTGAACTCTGAGTAAGAGGACATGGCCAGACTCAGAACTGAGAGATTTTAAAATATGGGGACAAATCTTATTTGAGCTCTCAGCTGCTCAAATTGAAAAGCTTTTTTTTTTTTTTTTTAATAGATCAGTGCTGTGTTCTAGGTCTGAAAGATCAAATAATTGGGATGGAGATCTAAGAGCTAAATCAGGATTAGGAATAGAATATTCTCAGAAGCTCACAAATACCTAGATGTGGCCCAGCTTGGGAGTGCAGTCTCACAAATACTTCATTTTTTTTTTTTTTTTTTTGGTTTGGTGAGTGGCACTGTCCATAAGGAGGAGAAGAAGCCTTGACAATTTCAGTTCTGGGACTTTCTGCCCCAGAACCCTGTTTTGCTAACCTCTATGGCACCATGCCAAACAATTATCAATGGAAAATATTGACATTATGAGTTTGCTACAAAAACTCAGAGGCCCTGAAGGCAGTAGGTGTGATTTAAATTATAAATGATGATACATGGACTCACTGCTTTGATTACTTAGCCAGTGTGGCCCCCAGGTTGAGACAGTCAGGGGGTATTGGCCAGCATGTGGGTAAGGAACAGGGAGAAGAAAGGAGGGGAGTGACACAGGGCAGGATACTTGTGCAACGGGGAGAATGAAGCCAAATCCCCTAAAGAAAAAAGGAAGCCCAGTGTGCATTCTTTTAGGTGGTACATGGTTGAGAGGGATCGCCATGCCTTGAACTGGTCAAGATTTCCCACATCCTCTATTTCTGAAGGTTATTGCCCACTAGGTAGACTCTAGATTCTGCCTGATCCCTTGGTCATGTTTTGACCTAAGGAATAAAGGCCTGATGCAACTCACTTTAAAAGCTGAGCGTTCTCCCATCCATCAAGCAGATTCTAGAAATGGGGAATTGGGAGACAAGACACAGCCCCTTTCTTCACACTGTTCACATTTCACTGTGTGACATAAACAAGAAAATCCAAGAGGTAGCAAATTGAGGGTGCTTCCTAGGTACACAGGAGGAAACTAGAGGGCTTGGGGTGACTTCCAAGGTGACATTTCCAGGGTGACACAGCCTCTCTGGATGAATGCAGATTAGCCAAAGTGAGAAAGCAGGAAAAGGTTCTAGGCACAAGGAATAGCATGTGCCAGTGTTGAGTGGCATGAGAGAACATGGCAGAATGGGTACTAGGCAAGCAGTGTGGAATGTGTTTGGTATGGGGTGTGCTGGGGCTGAAAGCAGGGGAGGTAGTAGAGGCAGATGACCAGGCAGGGGGTCATTGGGAGCTGGATGACAATAGCTTGTATGACATGATAAGGAATTTGGACATTATCCCACAGATTCTGCTGAGCCACTAAAAGATTTTACAAAGGAGGGTATTTATGCTTCATAAAACAAAACAAAACAACAAAAAAACTCTTTTTCCATGAATCTCTTACCTAGTCAATTGGGCTCCGCTTGACCCTGTTCAAGATTGGGGAGCTCCCAACCTCCCAAAGCTGCCCACTTCACTGTTGGATGACCAGAAATATTAGAAAGTTCTTTCTTACACTGAGCCAAACTCTGTCTTCTCACAATTCCTACCCATCCTGTCTAGTTTTACCATTTGTAGCAACACATAAAAGGCCATTTTAAAAATACATGAAGACGCCTCTCAAACCTTCCCCTAGTTTCAGTTTTTCGGATGTCCAGGTTTCCACAGAGCTCCCTCATTCTTTGTCTATTTCATTGTTTCTAGACTCTTTTACCATTCTGGTCACAGTTTTCTGGATGAACTGTGGTTTATTAACGTATCTTTTAGAATCTTATGCTAGATTTGCTCATAATACTTTAAATCAGCCCAGAAAGGCATGAATTACATTGATGTGACTACAATGCTTCTTTTGAGCTGGACATCTATGACCATTAGTGATCCCAATGTCCTTAGATTGTTATTGGTCACATCCCACTGCTTTTAAAGCTTTTGATTAACCAAAGCTTCTAACTCTTCTGGACATTAACTGCTGCCAAGTCCAATCTCCACTATACTTGGTACGTGCAATTTATTTTTTAAATTTACATATAGGCCTTTACACTTATTTAAATTTTACCTTGTCAGTTGGAGCCCAACATTTGGGCCAATTAGACTTATTTTTAAAGTCGTATTTTTCTTTTCTATGATAGCAGTATATCTCCTTTCACGTCTGATAAACATTCTTTGTGTGTTTTAATCCAAGTCACTAATAAAAATGCTGCCTGGGATAGAACTTGGTAGCATTGGAGACCTCCTTCCAGTCTGAGTATGTGTTCAGACAGCTTCAGTTTTCCTAGTGACCCATGGTACAGCATTATTCGTAGTGTTGAAGATTTATTAAACGTTCCGTTGAAATCCTGACAGATTTATTGAATATTTTGTTTAAATGAAGTTACATTGTATTTGATATTTCCGCTCATTCACATCAATAAACATATATTGGTTGACCTCCTATCTTCTAGGTTCTGTGTTAGGTGTTGAGGAAACAAAAATGACCAAGATACTAATTTTGTCTTAAAGAGATGACATCTAGCAGAGGTGACAGACATATATACACCTGTTTCAAATCAATATAGGTATAGTTAACGTATGTGTTACCTCTAATTTGCATTAAAGGGGGAAAGATAGAAAGAAATATACAAGATCATAGATATGTAACATCTCATATGTATTATATCATGCAGTAGCAGTATAAACAAAGTATACTGAAAACCTAGAGAAAGAGGAGATTAATTCTTCATGGTGGATAAAGAGAAAGGAGGGCTTCACACACAAAAAAGTGACATTAGACTGGACCTTAAAAATACATAGAGTTTTTTTTAGGCCAGGCATAGTGGTTCATGCCTTTAACCCCAGTACTTTGGGAGGTGGGTGGATCATTTGAGGTCAAGAGTTCAACACCAGCCTGGCCAACATGGTGAAATCCTGTCTCTACTAAAAACACAAAAAAATGAGCCGGGCATGATGGTATGCACCTATAATCCCAGCTACTCAGGAGGCTGAGGCACTATAGTTGCTTGAACCCAAGAGGCAAGAGGTTGCAGTGAGCTGAGATCACACCACTGCACTCCAGCCTGGGTGACAGAGTGAGACCCTGTACCAAGAAAATAAAAGACAAGACATAGGGATTTTGTGAAATAAGTAGAGAATGGAGATAGAAATTCCAGAGTGGAGAAATAGGAGAAGCAAAGCATAGAGGAGTGAATGTCTTTGGCATGGTTCAAAAGCAGCAAATGTTCCAGTGTGAGTTAACTACCAGGTTCAGGGAAAGGAGTGTCAAGAGCTGAGAAAGCATGTGAAGGGCCTCAAATGCTATAATAAGGAATTTTAGCTTTATCATGTAGGTGAAGGGTTTAGGTAAGTCAGAAGTATTTAAGCAGGAGTGTAAGCAACACGATCAGATTGATCAACTTCATAACTCTATTGCACAAAGAAATAAGTTCAATTAGCAAAACTTATTCATAGTGAACCCACTTTTGTTCTAGCATGAATTTACCCCTAAACATCTGGTTAATGAGTACATCAACATTTTTTGTGTGTGATTTGCCCTGATATGTTTTTCCTGACTTTCACTTTGACCTGTTGGCCCCTTGGCTTTATTTTTCCCTTAGGCATCTGTGTTCTGCATTCCCTTAGTTTGTCTGTCTGCCCACAGCTTGCTCTGACCTTTACTATTTAACCTGTCCTCTGACTTTGGCTCACTTACTGGATTCTGAGCCACAGCAATTCCCTGACCTCAGTCCTAGACTTGCCTCTGCTTTGGAATTCCCACCTGATTTCAGTTGCCCAATTCGGCTGTGACCACTGCATTCTGTCCTACCTTGCATCTAACCTGGTCTCATTCTTTGTGTTGCTGTCTCTGCCTCACTTCTTCTATTCTAGCTCCCTGGCCACAAGTTGTACCTTTTTGCTCACCTGGGCTCCAGTACTGGCAATAAAATGTGACCTCTCCTTTCTAGAAGCTGTCATGTGGTTGAAGAGATAGAGTTAACATTCAAGAAATAATAAGTTCTAAGTGATTGCCAAATTGGACGTGTTAACTAAAAGTGTTATACGAGTTTAGAGGAAAGACTGAACTGGGAAATTCAAGACCCTTAGGAGGAATCCTCCATTCTAGGCAACTTCCTTTCTGAAAGGTTTGGCTATCTGGAGCACGGACATCTCTTCAGAAGGAGAAAGGGAGATGTAAGGCGGGACTTCCTCTGGACTTTCTCATTATTGGTTCCAAAGCTGCCTGTCTTCAAGGAGCTACCTTGTCGGTGCCATCTAGTGGCTGCTGACACCAGAAACCCTATTCGCCTCAAGGAGAGAGCAATTTAACGCCATTTCCAACTTAAACACCATATCTACAGGGCGTGAAATTAGTTCCAGCAAGCAGCAAATTTGCTGCTAATAAAAATATTTAGCGATTCACTTGTCTTTAAATCAGCAGCAGAATATTCTTTTACTTGCATCAGTGCTTGTTTCTCCCAATTCTAATATTTGATAACCAAGCCAGACTTGTTTAGCTAAAGCTATGAAACAGCAAGTTCTTCGGCTCTGCAAAAATTTTTTAGTTTCCTGAGCAAGAATTTTTATTTCCTTTTTTCTCTTCGTCAGAAATAGGACTGGGTGTTCCTTGGATCATAGAGATGGAGCACTTCCACTGATTTGAGAGTCTTAGAAATAAGTTTTCATTCTCTTCTGTCTGCCAACATTAGCTCCTGAGTCACTGCATGTGGAGAATCTGGGATGCTACAGGAAGACATGATCTCTGTCTCATGTTTAGACACTTCTTTACTCAGTGCCAACTCATTTTAGTTCCTTTTCTGTGTCTTTTAGCCTCTATACCAGAGCAAGAGTTTTCTGAATACTGCAGAGATATTGTAGATTGCTAAAACTACTGTTTCATTAAACTTGACAACTATTTATTGAGCACTTTCCATGTGCACCCATTGTTCTTTTGGGTCAGAAGTGTTCCAAGAAGCCTAGCATGATAGCCAGATGAGAGACTGACCTGGCAGATGACACCTCTTTGCAGTGGGTCAGATAGACTTCTGTGTGTTTTTCTTTTCCTTAAGGAGCTCATAGAAGGAACAAAGTGCATCAGATATTCTACTCTTCATCACTTTATCAGTCTAAGGGTCTCTGAGCAGATTGCTAGTTCCAAAGTCTGAATAATCTTTTTTTTTTTTTGAGACTGATTCTCCCTCTCTCACCCAGGCTGGAGTACAGTGGCACAATTTGGCTCATTGCAACCACCCCCTCCCTGGTTCAAGTGATTCTTGTGCCTCAGCCTCTCAAGTAGCTGGGATTACAGATGTGCGTCACCACACCCAGATAACTTTTGTATTTTTAGTAGAGAAGGGATTTTGCCATGTTGGCCAGGCTGGTCTTGAACTCCTGGCCTCAGCCTCCCAAAGTGCTGGGATTATAGGCATAAGCCACCATGCCCAGCCCTAAATAATCTTAAGAAAAAATGTAGTGGCCCTGTGGGGACTCTGTCTTCCCCCACAGAGGAGCTCTGACTGGATTATCCTTCTTCAGCTCCTGGTAGAAATCAATTTCGATCATCCTGGCAGGAAATCAGGATACAAGGCAGCTTCAGATAGGAGTACCACATCCTTCTCAGAAATCAACCAACATGAGAGGCTGAATGAAAGCTGGTCTCTTGGGTTAAGAGAGGGGTCTAGGTAGGGCTGATAACAAGTAGTTAGAATCAAAGACTTAAACTAAACCTCTTAGCTACCACCAGCTTCTCTGATGGAGATACTTGAGGGGATAGGTTGCAGAGAGGGAACGACACTTGACCGTGGGCAAGTGACCAACCAAGCTTTGCCATGTTGGCCACGCTGGTCTTGAACTCCTGAGTCTTAGCCTTCAACATGGAGGCTCTTGTTGGAGCTTCCAAAATGGAGACTCTGCAACAAGGAGCTACAATGGTTTGGGGATCAGAGCATCTGGGCTCTGTTCTTGGCTCTTTCTCTCAAGTTCATGACTCTAATACAGCCCCTTCTCCTCTTTGGCATCAGTTTCCTCATCTATAAGAAGGGATAAATTTTACTCCCCATCCCAGGTCCCCTTACTGCAGTATGAGAAGGGTGGGATAGGGACTATTTTAAAGGGCTGTGAGAGAGTCTCCAGAGGGGACTGTGAGGAACATCTGTATTCCTCCTGGAATGGACAGCCCAGGAGAATGGTACATTTAAGTAAGACAAAGCAAAACTCTTCTGATGATGAGGGATGTAAGACCAGTAAATCAGGCCACATGCCCTGGATGATATGTAATTCCCACATAGTGCCCTAGCCTCAAAATCTCAAATATCTGTTACTCGGTGAGGATCTCCTGAAGTTGCTAATGTCGAAAACATTGATTTTACTGTAGTTAAAGTGATGGAAGTCATTAGCTTCAAATTACTGGGGAAATATAAGAAGTGATTTGAGGAATAAGCTCTATCATTTACGTACTTAATCAAGGACCAGACTCAAGATCAGGGAAAAAACATAAAATCAAATACTGTCATAATTAGAATAAAAGTGTTCTCCAGTCCTGGTCCTATCTTTCTCATGTGTCCATATATAATCAAGAAGGTCTTTCCAGGAGTGAATATCTAAGGAAAGTAGGGAACTTGGTGGATGCAGATTGAATCTAAGGCATCTGGGATGGATCATAGCACAAGGCCACTGGGGAGCAGGGAATATAAGTAGCAGATGAAGGAGCTATGAGAATAATTGGAGAGAAAGGAGGGAGCTAGCAGATGAAAGCACTGGGGACTTCCGTGAGTTCCTTGACCCTAGAGGCAGAGCTGCCAGAGGCTGGAAAGAGGAATGAGGAGATCAGAGCAAGGGTGCAAGCTCTTTCTGCAGTGCAGCCTGGTCTGTTGGCATTCTCTCAGTTGCTTCTCATCTTAATGTCCTTTAGGTCTGTGCTTTGCTTCTCCGTTTCCTATTCCAGCTGCTTTACCTCGGCCAGCTACCACACAGGCAAGAGATCACAAGCCTTCAGCCCTCTTGCTGTCGGGTGCCAGAGTTGGGTCAAACGTCAGGCAGATTCTGCGGATGAATTAAGGTGTCTAATTCCCATGTGTTTCTCAGGCATTTCTCATGACCACATTAATCATGGGCCAGTCATCAGTATTCCCAGTCATTAGGATTCCAAGAGTTCTTGAATCGATGCACATGAAAGGTAGCGCCTTAGCAGCACCTCTGCAAAGTCCTGATAAACGCAATCCTAGGAGGTTGAAAATTCCAAACCTAGGTTGAGCAGAGCGCATGATCAGTGATCAGTAGTCAAAAAGGCCTTTTGGATAGAATGAATAATGCTCAGAGGCATTCACTTATTTTGCCATCTCAGAAAGGGACATGGGTAATGCATTGGTTCATAAAACAGGCTGGCTATTTGCATAATTTCTAAGTGGTTAGATTGCTGATCTTCATTAAAATTAGTTGTCTCAGAGTTCATAGATCAAGTACTGTAGTTTTTCTTTAAGGAAAGCTTGATCACCTTCCTACCCTTTAGCATCAAGGAAATGGATTATTGAAATCAAGACTGGATATTGTGTATGAAGAAGAGGAGATATGTGCAGTGTGAGACTGTAAAAAAAAAAAAAAGCCTCTGCTGGGACACAACACTCTAGAACGGGAAGGCTATTTGAAGACTGTCAAAATGAGAAATGGAAGCAACTCTTAGAGGTCCCTTAAAGACAGCATGGCATCCTAATAATAATACAGGCACTCATGTCCAACTGTTTGGGTTGGAATCCTGGCTCTATCTCTTACTGGCTATGTGATTTTACTTTATCTCTCTGTGTTTCTGTTTCTTCATCTAGAAAACTAAAAAAAGTTACCTACTTCAAAGGTTAGTTTGAGAAAATAAATGTTAGATATTGATATTTTTAGTGATTGATCCCTGGCAAATGTTTGCAAAGCTCCTCAAAATGAGCCATTCTTTTTATGTGAGCTCTCGCTGCTTAATATAACTAGAAAACTTCAAAAAACCACACCACTTAGACTGACTACACATTTACGCTATTTAAGCTTGAGAAGCAGGCTATACAGCTGCTGGCAAATTCTTCTACCTGTTTCTTGTTGACTTTTAGTGAAATTTCCTTAATAGTTGTTCATCTAAAATGGTTTCTCAACCTTGGCACTCTTAACATGTTGGGCAGAATAATTCTTTGTTGTGGGGGATTTTCTGTGTACAGTGCTCCCTCCCTTAGCTGCAGAGGATAGGGTCCAAGGCCCCCAGTGGCTGCCTGAAGCCACAGACAGTACCAATTCCTATATATACTATGCTTTTTCAATCTGTTAACTAAGATGGCTACTAAGTGACTAATGGACCAGCAGTGGATACAGCTACATACACCGCAAAAAAGGATGATTCATATCCCAGGCAGGATGGAGTGGGTTGGTGCAGGATCTAATTGTGCTACTCAGAACAGCTGGCAGTTTAAAACCTTTGAATTGTTTATTTTTGGAATTTTTATTTTAATATTTCTGGACCACAGTTGACCGTGGGTAATGGAAACCACGGAAAGCGAACCTGGGGGGAAGGGGAGGCTATGGTATTGTAGGGTGTTTAGCACAATCCCTGGCCTCTGCTTACCAGATGCCATGTCCCTTCGTGACAAGCAGACATGTCTCCAGACATTGCCAAACGTCCCTTGGGGGCAGGGGCCAAAATTACCCCTGGTTGAAATGCCCTATTCTGAAATCACCCCCCGTTGAGACCTGCTATTTTTCTTCTTCCTCAAGCTTGCAATCTCACCTTCAGAAACCCACTTTCAGTTGATAATTATGTCTCCTGTTTTCCTTAGAAAGACGTTATCTGATCTAGGCTTTAAAAATATCCCTTTCTGCCCATTCAAAACTCTTCCAGACAGTCATCCTCCCTTCTCTTCCCCTTTAGTCTAGCATTGCCCCCTTTTTCAAGACGCATCACCACAGGCACCTCTTTCATTAAAGTCCGTCCCAGCCAAGCTGATCTCTTGCTGTCAGTTACTGAGCGTCTCTGCTTCTCAGTCATCTGGCTTTGCTGAGCTTTCACCTCGGTCTAGACACCATTTCCACTGTTTTCCCCAAACGCCTTTAAAACCTTTAGTTATCTTCATTAAGCTAGTCGTCCTTTTCTTCCTTCCATTTAATCATCATGTTTCTCTGAGACGTAAGCAGCAGCAACAGCTAGGCTTTGTGGAGCACTTACCACGCGCAGGCGTTCTCAGGTGGGTGCAGCCGCCTCAGCCCCCATTGTATCTTGACTTCCGCGCTAACCGGTTTTCCACCCTTGCCCAGCACGGTTACTTTCTCAGTGATCAACCAACCACCCAATCCGAGGGCCTTTTCTTGGTCTTCGCGTCTTTACTGTCTCTAAAGCTCTTAACAATGTTGACCATCCCTACGGTGAAACCGTTTCTTCCCTAGGATTTTAATCTCTTTGGGATTCAGTTTGGTTAGATGAAAGTTGGAGGATTTAATTTCAGTAAGTGATTTCTAAGACCTCCTTTAGTGCCCAAATCCTATCGATTTAAAATCTTCTCGGTTTCTGTTTGCCAGACAGCTGCAATCAGTATACCATACTTCAGAACCCCACGGGCCCAGCAGAGGGGCGGGCAGAGGGGTGCTCCTCACACTGGGCGCTGCTGAGGTGATCTTTATCTGGATCTTCCGTGCATGCCTCTAACATTCTCAAGCTCTGCTTTTTTTCCCCAACCACTGTCATTATTCAAACCCAGGCTGAAAACCACAGAGTGATCATCTTTGTTTCTGTGTGTTTTGTGCTTCCCTTTCCCTTGCTGTCCACATAATCAGCCCTAAAATCCCCCTTCCAGAGCGTTTCTCAACTCCATCTCCTGATTTTCATCTCCAGCAGCCACTGTTCTAACCCAGGCCTCTTTATTACCTTTTTAAAATGAATTTCTTCTTACTGCATTTAATTCCATATTCCCCCCCCAAAAAAATCTGCTTCTAATTCTTGATTTCCACCCCCCAACATTGACATCGTCCTTACCTTCTTCCTCTGGAAGATGATAATTTAACTCTCTAACACATATGACATACACACATACACACACATATACGCATGTAACACATACACACATATGCACTTATAACACATACAACACACATATATATGCACATATAAGAAATACATACACATATATGCACACAACACATATGCAACACATTTAAACACATACACTACACATATATGCATATAACACACATATAGACACATATACACAACACATACACACATATACACACATAATACATGTATAACACATGCATGTATACACATAATTCATATATATACATGCATAATGCATACATACATACATACACGCATAATGCATGCATATATACACATGTACTACATATCTGTATAAGCATATAATACATATATACACACATAACACATACATATATACACATACAATACATACCTATATACACATATAACATGTAAACATATATATACTTCTCCTCCCTGAAAATTTAGTTACTTTAGAACTTTTGGTCAAATTGGTATTCAGTATTCATAGTATTATGACTATGGAAATATTGCTTGTAACTAAGTCACGTGGCATACTATGATTACATTTCCTTTCTTGTATGTTTTCTCTCTTTTTTTTTTTAGTTAATATTGGTTCTTTTTCCATTTGCTTAGTTTTTTAGGTAATTATCATCGTATATTCCAGACTTTCTAGGAGAACTGTGATTTCTTTCCAATCTGACCATGTACATCAGATAATTTCTCAGTTCACCATTAGTTTGGGTCCATCTTTTTTTCTTTTTTTTTCAGACGGAGTCTTTCTCTGTCGCCCAGTCTGGAGTACAGTGGCGTGTTCTCAGCTCACTGCAACCTCTGCCTCCCAGGTTCAAGCGATTTTCCTGCCTCAGCCTCCTGAGTAGCTAGGATTACAGGCATGTTCCACCATGCCTGGCTAATTTTATTTTTTATTTTTAGTAGAGATGGGGTTTCACCGTGTTAGCCAGGATGGTCTCTATCTCCTGACCTCATGATCCGCCCACCTTAGCCTCCCAAAGTGCTGGGATTCCAGGCGTGAGCCACTGCGCCCAGCCTGGTTCCATCTTGTTTTGCCTGCGGCTATGCCTGGATCATCGCTCTTCTTGCTCCAGTCTAGAGTAAGTCAAGCCTATTTTCCAGTCAGGCCTATTTTCAGGCCTGTGGGATGCCTCTGCATCAGTGTTTTAGGAATTCCCTTCATTCCTCTCCTAAGTGAGCCTCTTATTTCTCGGATTCTGGGTCTCTTTTTTCTTAGTTTGCTCCCTTATGTTGGAAGCATATCTTCTACAAGTCTTCATGGAAAGGATTCACTGGGGTGAATGTTTCTTAGTTCTTGTACTTTTGGAAGTGTCTTTGTTCAACTTTAGAGCTGATTAATAATTTGTTAAAATATAGAAATAGTAGTTAAAATTCCTATCCCCTCAGAATTTTGAAGATGTTGTTCTTTCATCATTTGTGTATCTAGGCCTGTTTTTAAGAAGTCCAAGGCCAGGCGTGGTGGCTCACCCCTATAATCCCAACACTTTGGGAGGCTGAGGCGGGTGGATCACGAGGTCAGGAGTTCAAGACCAGCTTGGCCAACATAATGAAACTCTGTCCCTACTTAAAATGCAAAAATTAACCAGGCATGGTGGTACATGCCTGTAGTCCCAGCTACTTGGGAGGCTGAGGCAGGAAAATCACTTGGACCTGGGAGGTGGAGGTTGCAGTGAGCCGAGATCGTACCACTGTACTTCAGCTTGGGCAACAGAGTGAAAAGTCCAATGCCATTCTGATTCTTATTCTTAATATGCAATCTTTTTACCTCTCTGGAGTTTTTAGGACTTTCTTCTTTTTTTCTTCCCTTTTCTTCCCTCCTTTCCTTCCCCTGTCTTTTGCTCTCTCTTTTTAATATATTAACTTTATCGAGATATAACTCATATACCATCTAATTCACCCATTTAAAGTGCACACATGGTTCCTGGTATATTCCCAGATTGTGCAACCACCCCAACAATCAATTTTAAAATATTTTGTCACTCCCCAAAAGAAACCAACCTCATACCCATTAGCAGTTAGTCTCCATTTCCCCTCAGTAACCCCTAACCCCAGGCAACCAGCAGTCCATCCCATCTTGATAGATTTGCCTCTTCTAGTCATTTCTTTTTTCTTTTTGAGACGGAGTCTTGCCCTGTCACCAGGCTGGAGTGCAGTGGTGCGATCTTGGCTCACTGCAACCTCCATCTCCTGGGTTCAATCGATTCCCTTGCCTCAGCCTCCTGAGGAGCTGGGATGACAGGTGCGCACCAGCACGCCCAGCTAATTTTTTTTTTTTTTATTTTAGTAGCGATGGAGTTTCACCACGTTAGCCAGGATGGTCTCAATCTCCTGACCTCGTGATCGGTGCACCTTGGCCTCCCAAAGTGTTGCGATTACAGGTGTGAGCCACTGCACCCGGCCCCTTCTAGTCATTTTTTATAACTGGAATAATCCAATATCTGCCCCTTTATTACTGGCTTATTTCACTTAACAGAATGTTTTAAGCCTCGTCTATGTCATAGCTTGTCTCAGTGCTTCATTCTTTTGTTTTGCCATTAATTAGGTGATGGACATTTGGTTTGTTCCACTTTTTGACTAATGTGAATAATGCTTTCATGAATAGGTTTTTCTTTTTATGCCTGATCTTTTGAAGTTTAACAGTGGCATTCCTTGGTGTCACTTTTTTATTCATTGAGCTGGGCACTGAACAATCCCTCTCAGTTTGGGGAATTGTAGCCTTTAGTTCTAAGAAGTGTCCTAATATTATGTCTTTGATAGTTTCTATCAAGTATCTCTTTGTCCCTTCTAGACTTCCTAGAAGTTGGATTTCAGACCCCTAGACTGGTTCTCAAATTTTCTTATCCCTTTTATGTTCTTTTTTTTTTTTTTCTATTTTCTGAGAGAGCTCCTCAAATCTTTTCCAACTTTTCTAATTAATACTTTAATATTAAAAAGTCCTTTCTTGCTCTTTTTCATAGCATCCTGTTGTTTTTTGGGGGAATACAGTGTTGTCTCTTGATTCTCTTGAGATTGCAGTTGTTCATTCTATTTTTGAAGTTGCTTTTTCTTTCTGAATGATCTGTTTCCTCAAAGTCATTTTATTTTGACTCTTGTCTTTCTTGACTCCTGTCTTTCATGTTACAGATTTTCCTCAAAGTTTTAGTGATCACTACCTGTTCATTAGTATTTACAAATGATGCCCTAAAGATCAGACTGGTGTGTGTGTGTGTGTGTGTGTGTGTGCATGTGTGTATAGGGCTTGGTCTTGGTGACCAGTGGGCCTTACAGTTGAGTGACTGCACAGGGATCAGACCCATTAGCTGAGGGCCCATAATGTCAGTGTTGGTCAGTCTTTTCTCTTGAGTTAGTATGTTTTCCAATAAAGGAACTCTCTTCTGCCTGAGGAGGTGGGCATAACCCTGGCTGCTGGCATCTGGGGAGCCTGGCCAGGGAAGGTAACTATGAGATGTCACCATTCAGTATGCAATCTTTTAACCCCCTGGTTTTGGAATTATGCCTCGCCTCCACTGTCAGTTACGACTTGGCTCTGTGTGTGGACACCCTTCTAGTTCAGTCTCTCCAGGGAGTCCTGTCATCTGCTGGGAGGAGGCAGTTACCCGACTCCCTGTTTCCAGCCTCACCCAGGTTTTTGGCCTTTGGAGGCACCTGGGGAATTCCAAATCAGATTTGTCAGCCTCACTCATTGGCTGTTTCTCTTCTCCCATCATCTTGGTCTTTGAAGGTTCATGTCTTTCTAATTCACTTACTGTCATTTTGGTTGGGTTTTATGAGAGCGTACAGATAACAACCAGGAGTCCTCACTGTCCTGCCAGCCTCATGCTCAGTTCCTTGAAAGTCAATTCTACTTTGACCCAATCCGTACATTTCTGCCAGATTCGTCTTTCCAAAGCACAGCTGTAATTATATAAGTCCTCAGTTGAAATCCTCACTGCTTTTCCACGTGACTGTAGAATCTTAACATTAGACAAGGCTCTACACTTCCTTGCACCTGCTCAGTGCTTGATGCACAAACCCTCCATCCACAGTGGCTAGTCATGGGGCCTCTCTGCTTGGATGTTTCTAGGGAAGAGCTTACTTCCTCACCAGCTCATTCATCCATTCTATTATTGCACAGGCCTGTTTGTTAGAAGGTCTTTTTCTATATGGAACTGAAATACCACTCTTGAAACTTCCAATTATTGACCCAAATTTTGACCTGCAATCTTCAAATTAAAAGTTGAATCTCTCTTCCTCATGATAGCACTTTTTACAATTGAATTAATGCTACCAGGTGCTCCCTGGGTATTCTCTTCTTCTAGCTCAAAACCCCAAGTTCCTTCAGTCATTCTTTTATCTGGCATTGCTAATTGGATAATGCCCAAAATAACCAGGCTCCTGCATTTAGGACCCTCTGGGATATGACTCCCACCTCCTCTTATGACGTTATCTCTCATCTTCCACTTCTGCCATGCACTCCAGGCAGACAACTTGCCTTTTCTTGTCTTTATTTACATCCTGTTCTTTTCCTGTGATACCCCTCTCATCTCTTTCTACTAAAATCATTTCCATCAAAAGACAAGGGCTGATAGGACATACCAAACTGTTACAGTAGTTACTTTGGGGAGATGGAATGGGATGGGTAAAGGGAAATATATTTTTTAAAAGGCAGTACAATTGTTGATAATCTTATTTTTTATGTTGGTCAATGTATTTCCAAAATATATTAAAATTAATTTTAAAACAATAAATCAATAACAAATACTAGCTCTCAGTTGTAACTCATTTCAAAAGTTGTAGGGCCCTGGAAGCCTTCTTTGATTCTTCCCTTTGGAGTGACTGTCCTTACTCTGATACCCAGAGCATCTGGGGACTGACCTTCTTATCACTGTCATCATGCTACACTTTCATCATAGGTATTTGTGTGCAAGCCTTACCTTTCTAGCAGGCTGCAAGCTCCTGGAGACCAGAGATTGTCTTTCTTGTTGTAGAAGTCCCTGCCTTACGTGCTGCATAGCGGGAGCTCCACCTATTTTTGTTGAAAGAGTGAGTTGGTGAGTTCGCATTATAATTTTTTTATGCTCCTTCAAACATGCTCCTCTATATTTCTTTAAATAAAGAGAGAATTCTGGGCACTCTATCCTGTGGTGAGTCATTCCCTTAGATCACTCGGCCTCTCCGTAGGCACAGGACTCCTCTCCGCAGCCTCATCTGCTTCAGTGCATGGGTGTGTGAGCTCACCAAGACTCTCAGAAACACTGAAGAGGGTGAAGGACTCTGAAGGTGGGGTTGGAGGAGTGGAGAGGAGACGGGTGAGTCAGGGCCCAAGGAAGCGAACGTGTCGCCATCACAGAAGAGTATGGAACCCATGACACCTGAGAGTGAGCAGAGGGGAAAGGTGGGATGCGTGGGGTGCAGAAAGCAGGGCCTGATGTCCAGCTCCATGAGGCAGACCAAGCTGCATCCCAGATGTGAGGAGCCGCGCCCTGCAAGTGTCAGGAAGTGCCAATCCTGCTCCCATGGCGCTTCAGCTGATAGCAAGACCAGGATCCCTGTCTCTGCTGAATCGTGGCCTGTTCCCTGCCTGAGGTGGAGAAGCGTTCTCTGTCTCTCTCTTTCTTACACACTTCCCTCCACACACCATTCTACCCCATACTCATTTGCTTCCTCCTTCCCTGGCAGGGAAGGATGGAACCATCTCTCACAGCTCCTTGCAGCAAGAATAGACTTGGGCCAAAGGAGACAGCGCCCCCATCCCCTGATTCTTGAAGATGCCCCCAGTTACAAGGACAAAAAGCATGAGTCCCTGACCATCACTTCTTTCTGTGTCTGTTACTTGGTCACCACTAGCCTGTGGGCAGAAGACTAACTGATGTTGAGCTACAAAGTGAACAAGGGAGGGACAGCTTGCATATGGTCACAGGCAGATGTTATGTTCCCCATCTTTTTATTTTACATTTTGGACTCTGGGGGCATATAACGGGATTGATCATACTCCTCATTTCATGGTGTGTTGTCATCATTGTTGATGATTTACTGAATTCTTGTTTTCTTCATCCCATTTCTGTTCTCCTTTCCCCACTGAAGGCTCTCACTCTTGATGGTTTAATGTGTCTTTTAGATGGAGCTCTCTGGAATCAAATTCTGAAATGGGAGTAACATGCAGATTTATTCATGAATGCCCTCAAGAGAGATAGTTGTACAGAAATAAGGAAGGTCGGATTGCACTGAAGGAGAAGGAGATCCCCCTGTGGTTGCAGCTGAGCTGAGTCCTTCATCCTTTTTGCAAACAGAAGCAAAGGGGACTAGTGTTTTATATCTTGGAATCAGCCAGTCACCACTGGCCTTTCCCTAGGAGAAGGATGATCTTAGGTGAAGCTGTTCCTTGTGGCCTAGCAATTCTCCTGAAGGATACTGCCTTGCACCTCCATGCAAATATTCCCAGCAGCCGAGGACTCAGGTTGATGGGCCCTGAAGCGGGACTGCGGTTGGAGCACCACCTCATCCACAGCACTGTATGTCCTTCTGATCCACATTAACTTTATTCTTGAGATATGTATACTGCTGCTTTGTGTCTTAAAAAAAAAAATTGCATAATTGGAATCATGCTATAAATTTATTCTTACTCCCCCTTCCTCCTAGCTCTGATTTGGAGCCCTAGCCACGTTGCCATATGTGGATCTATCACATTCCTTCATACCACTGCACAGTGTTTTATCAGTTCTGTTTACTGCAATTCACCACTCCCCTGGTGAAGAGCACCCAGGTTGCCACCAATACTTTGCTACCACCATCGGCAAGGGATGAACATCTTTGTGCTTCTGTGCCAGTTTCTCCAGGCATATAAACCCACCAAGAGGCAAGGCTGGGTCATAGGCTATCCGCATTTCTCCTTCCACTATACTCTACCAAACAGTGCTGCTAAATAAATGCCCCAGTGTTCACCTTCATCAGCTGTTCCTGGTGAACATCTTTGCTAGCACTTGACATCAGGCTTTCTAATTTTTACTGATTTATTAGCTGTAAAGTGAGATTTTAGTTTTGTTTTGCATTTTTTGTATTATTTGTGAAATTAAGCGTCACTTCAAATACTTACTAGCCTGTAAGATTTTCCTTTCTATGAACTACCTAATCATATGCTTTGCCTGTTTTTCTATTGTTTCCTGTCCTTTTTTCTTTTTTTCTAATTTGTTGGGATTCCCTGAACAATTGTTAGTTGCAAATGTCTTCTTCCAGGCATTACGCATCTGTTAACTCTGTCAATGGTGTACTTTGCTGAACAGAAATCCTTAATTTGGGTGTAAAATTCATCCATTTTTCTCTTTATGGTTTTGCCTTTGGATCTTGTTTAAAAAAATATTTTCCTGCTTCAAGGTCACAATATACTATATTTTCTTCTATTAGTTTATGGCTTTACCTTTCATATTTAGATATTGAATCCATATAGGGTTTATTTTCATATTCAGTAATAAGATAGATATTCAAATTTATTTAATCACTTATAAAATACTTCATCTTTTCACCCTTTGATTTATGATGCCGGATTCACCATATGCCGGGTTTTCATGCACACATAAGTCTACTCTGGACTTGCACATTGTATCAGCCCGTTTATCTGTTCTGTGCCTACCACACTATTTTCATAACTCTGTTCTTGTGATATTTTGTAATGTTTGGTAGAGTCTGATCCTTCTTTTTGCTCTTTTTCATTTTTATTTTTTAGAAACCACCTTAGCATTAGTTGACTTGTATTCTTCATCACCAATTTTTGAATGTTTGTCAAATTCATCCCCCTCTCCCCAGTCTACTGGGATTCTTACTGGAATGAATTAAATTTGCAGGCTATTTTGGGGGAATTGGCATTGTATAAAGTCATCTCTTCCATAATTATGGAAGATTCTTTCACTTATTCAGGTTTTCTTTTATGTTCTCGAATAGGGTTTAAAATCTTTCTCCATAAAATGTTTATATATTATTGTTAGACTGCTTCTCATATTCTTTACAATTTTGTTGCTATTGTAACTGATATGCTATTTTATATTGAATCTTTTAATTTGTCTTTACTTGTAAAAAAGGATTGTGTTTCATTCTCTGTTGGTAAGATAGTTTGATATTTCATGCATTAGGCAGTAAAATACCAAAATAACCCAATAGCTAAGGAGCCTCTTACCTTTTGATGTCAAAAAACCAACTACTCTGAAATTGCTGCGGCAGTCTGGGATAACAAGTGTCTGAATCGCCCCCTAAGATGTCACTAATTGATATTTCCATGCTGTTTTCTGAAACATGCTTACTTGGCACCAATGCAACACCTCTGCTTCCTCTCCTTCAGAGAACTCAGCCCCTGAAATGTCTGATTGAATTGCATCTGCCTGAGTTTTACTTAGGTGGGTCCAATCTTGAATGCAAAACTGCTGATTAGAAAGTTGGGTCAGGCCAGAGCAGGAAAAACGGACAAGTGTCTTCCCATTAAGTAATATCATTTCTGTCTCATTTCTCAAACTAACTGAGAAACGGGTCCTGGGAGGCAAGAGAACAGAGGAAGCAGAGCAGGGCCTGGACAGAACAGAAAGGCCTGTGACCAACACCTTCATGGAACATGATTGGACAGACTGCACAGCAGGGTCTCTGAGCTGAGCCAGGTAGCAATGGGCTACATACAAGTTCCTTCCTCTATCCTCTTCCTTCTTCTCCTCCCTGAGGTCTTCTTAGGTTAACCATGATGGCGCTGACAGCTCTCTGCCCTCAGTGAGTTCAAGCATGCAAATCCAAGAACAATCTGCCTCAGAATAGACTGCTTACCCTTTATTACAACGCCATGGAAAAACACTTTTCTTAATGGTTTAAACAGCACTTTTTGAAATAGTTTTTCCACACCCATTATCTTGTTTGATCTGGAGATAATGGACGTGGAATAACTATTTCAAAACTATTTTTTTTTTGAGACAGGGTCTTGCTCTGACACTCAGGCTGGAGTGCAGTGGTGTGATCTTAGCTCACTGCAACCTCCACCTTCCAGGCTCAAGTGATTCTTTTGCCTCAGCCTCCCGAGTAGCTGGGACTACAGGCACTGGCCACCATGCCTGGTGGATTTTTGTATTTTTAGTAGAGATGGGATTTTTTCATGTTGGCCAAGCTGATCTCAAACTCCTGGCCTCAAATGATCCACCTGCTTCAGCCTCTCAAAGTGCTGGGATTACAGGTGTGAGCCACCTCGACTGGCCTGTAATCCCTGTTTTCCAATTAACACTGAGTAAGCCACAGCCTTGCCCACCTTACCTAGTGAATTATGTGAGGATTACGCCATTCTCCCAGCCTCCCATTGTTTCTCATATTTGATTAACATCACACCATTTTTAAAAAAGGAAGGATATCCCCCCAGACATCTAATATTGACCTACATCATTTATATCATAGTGTAATCGAAAAAGTACAAACCAAAAATAGGTATGACTTCCCAATGTTTATAGCTCTATTCTAACTACGAATTAATTGAATGCTAACAAAATTCTAAAGCAAAAAAATGTTAACAATATGAGTCCAATTTGAACCATTATGTTGTTTTCCTGAAATGACAGCATTGCCACAGCGGGCCCGTGGCCATGGCTGCTCTGTCACAGGCTGTGCCTCCGTGGGCTTGCCATTCTTCTCTAGTCTAACCCCTGTAGAACCTTTGTTAGTCTAAAACACCGTGACACCAGTGGGCCTTCACTGGCCCCAAATGCATCACTGAAGGGATGAAGCTGCCTCTGTCTTTTGCCCTTTCAAAGTTCATTCCTTCCTAAGGAAAAGGCAACTAGCAATTAGCAACCTGGCTTTCCTTCATGAACCGTGGTAGAATTAACCCTTTGCATCATGGGACAAAACTAATCATTTCTAGATTTGGGGTCTTTTTAAAAAAAGTGATTGGATGTTCCTCTTTGGGCAGGGGGTGTAAGGGGGAAGATGAATATTGAAGAATTCAATTTTGCTGTGTGAAGGCCTCATCTCTGACAAGTAGTTAATCTATTTGTTGAAACTGTGAGAAGAGAGGCTCCAGCAGGGAGAAAATTAAAAAACGCTCAGTACAAGTTGCTACTCTGATGAATCTCATCCAATTATTTAACAGGACACTGCTTGCTGGGTATACTTTTCTTTTTATTGTTTTAATGTTATTTAGTTCTCTGTTATTTGTTATATCATTGTAAAAGTTTTCTGGATTAAGAAATCCTTTCAGTCTACCCTTTTTCATTCGACCACCCTTGAGTTTTTGCTTCTGTGCTCATAACTGAGTTTGAAATTCATGTAGGATTATTATTGATTTATGTATTTATTTATTTTCTTTCCTCTTGGAATGTAGCATTTTAGAGGCTGGATTCTGAATAGAATTTGAAAGAGCACCCGCTGAAGGAGGAGAGTTTTAGGTTAGGGAAGGATTGTTTAGAGTTGTGTGAACTGGGAAGGGCTTGAGAAAAGTGTTAGTTACACTCCTCAGAAGGACTGAGGCAAGCTGCTCTCCCTGGGGAGGAAATTCTTTCTTATTGCTTTGGTTCAGGCCTTGCTAGCCTCTAAGACTCCGTGGATGTATAAAAAAGGCAGTTTTTCCCTCTGGGGTGTTGCTCTTATCTTGCTGGATCCTGGCTCCCTCCAAAAGGCACTGGCAGAGATGAGGTTTTGGCCAAGCTGTCCCATGGGCCAGGGTGCCTACAAATGACACTGCTCTCCCAACCCCAGCCATGGCTGGGACACACTGATGGACCTGGGCATGGGTAAGGCTCAATGGCACGTCGTAAGACTCCAACCTCTGAGGCCCATAGGGTTCCCTGGCCTCACCCAATTTGTGACACAAGCCTTGTGGTCATCACTGCAATCTATTGGACCCAGGGACAGGTATGCGAGACAAAATACATTCTAGCCAGTCAAATTGAATTTCAGATAAACAATGAATGATTCTTAAAATGCTAGTACAGTGTATCCCAAAGATTGCAAGAGGCAGATGTATGGCTCTGTTCCTCTACCCTGCTCTGCAACACACACACGCAGTCGGAGACTTGCCCCCTGCTCCATTTCCCCTCGAAACCTCTAATCTTCAGCAACCTTGAGTCCTTCCTTGCCTCCAGCCGGGAAACCAGGCTCCCCCGAACTCAGCACTGCTGCTGACTCTTACAGGCTAGGGCATCCACATGGAGGCCCTGGTCACAGGCCCCCTGCTCCACCCTAGTTCCTGTCCCCAGCTCTGTTCTGTGTTTGAGGAGCCTGTGGGCCTTGGCCTAGATCTGTCCACACTCCACTTCCACCTTCGCCCAGACAGTGGTCCCTTGGCCCGCCTGGGCACCTGCTGAGTGGTCTGGAAGGCAGAGGGTGCCCCCGGGGGAGAGGCTTTGTGAGCTCTCTGAAAGCACAGGGTCAGGCAGAGACCCAGCATAGGTCCTGGTGCTGCTGCCTCTGCTGCAGTTCTGGAGAGCCTGTATGGCCGTTCTTTCCGCCTGCGGCCACTGCTTCTGGATTTCTTCATTCTCCCTCAGAGGGTCCTGTAAAGACCAAAGCATCGGCTGGTTTGCTCTCACTGCTGCGTCCCTCCTTTGGCCCTCCTTCCCTGCCTCAGCTACCATCTCCCTTCCTCTATCTGGGACAGGATGTAGGGTTTCCATTCCCTTGAACACACAGGTCATTGGGGCGGAGGGGAAGTCACCAAATTTAATTTAACAAAATCTTCACAACCCAACAGTTTCAGTTTAGTGTGTTCTTAAGGCGACAGAGGGACAGATAGAAGGAAGACATGAGCGTGGGGAGAGCCATTGTTGTTTGGGAAAGAATTCAACCAGTTTTCACTCCCTTCCCCCTCCCTCCTGCTTTGGGCAGAATTCAGCTAGTTATTTTCCAATTCGGTTGTGTGTATAGACACACCACAGCTTCTTTGATCCCCGCCTTTCCTCCTAATAGACAAACTGCTGCCAAAGCTTCCAGCTTCTTTCTCCATGGTGACCAAGCCCCTCATTTCCATTTAATCTCAGCCTCCACCTCCCCTGTACCCCACCCCTCCTTCCTGTGAAGCTGGTTATTTCCCTTCTCTTCTCTCATTTCTTTCCCCTTCCCCCAGCAGTTCACAATCTTCCTCAAAGTTCAGGCATAAATATCAACGTGTCATGGTTCCTTCCTTTCTCCCTGACCTGCCCCTTCCTACTCTCTACCCCTTTTCTCTGCTGGCTCCCAAATCTTTGCTCTTCCTGGCTCTTTAAACACATTCCTCTTAGTTTTCCCTCAAGGTCCCTTTCCCGCTCTAGCCTCTGGTCTAAGAGAGGTGAAGATGCGGAGGAGGGAGGCAGGGGGAAGGAGTGGAGGGAAGGAGCCCTCCCTCCACTCCTTCCTCTCCCTCCCCTCCCTCCTTCCCTGTCTCCAGGCTCTGCCTACACTCGGTTTCCCGTGGGAGAATATGAATCTGCAGCACCAGCCCCTGCCCATCTCCCATAGCCAGGGTGGCCAAGCCCTCAGAACTCTGCGGGACAATCCTCTGCTACTGCTGCTGGAACCTTCTCAGGGTGTCTTCTGCTGGCAGGCAGGCTTCGCACACAGGTGAGCAGAACTCGCCACCAGTGAGAAAACTGGCCATCACACCTTGCCTAGATTGTGAAACCCAACTCATTCCACCAATGTCGCCTCATGGACTGGCTTTGGAAATTCCAGTAATAGCTCCCCTCTGGCCTTGAAGCCTTGCTACCCTCATCCATCAACCATCATTTCACAACTGGGAAATGACATCTGCCCATGTACTCACTTCGTATGGCCCGGTCCTTTATAGCCTACACACATTCCTCCCAAAGTTCTCTTACTCGATCCTCATAATAATGGAACTCCAACTGGGCAGAGGGAAACTAAAGCTCGGAGAAATTAAATATATTACCCAAATATCTAAACAAAGAAGTCATCAGTGGAGCCAGGACAAGAACCCAACTCATCGCATTCCTAGTTCCTTCCACCTCCTTTCTTCAGGGGTCTGCTGGATGGCAGCAGGGAAGCAGGAGGCTGCGCACTCCCTCACAAGGCAAACGGGTTAACAGGAGTGCGTTGTGACTTTTGTCCTTCTGCCAAGTCCCCTCACGTCCAATTTACATTGTTATACAGTGCTGATTTGTGCATTCTTGTTAATGTTTCTTTATAGATGTTTTAGTTATGTCTGCCCCATATGTGCGTCTGACTTTTTTCGTAGACTCTGAGCTAGCTCCTTGCTGCACAACTACCCCGGGAATCAGAACAGGTTTCTGCATGCAGCTCTCTGGTGAGAGTGACTTAGGGCCCCTTGAGAGGCATGAGAAAACGATTTCGATACCGTGAACACTGGGGCAGGTAGAAATTCAATGTATTCCAGCCTTTCCATCTTCCTGCTAGGCCCCAGCCGGGCTGCCCAGCCTCCTCGTTAGCCTCTGTGAGAAATTAAAGCCCCAATAATCAAATCAACCCTTGTAAATTCTCTAAAAGCCGCTCCAGAGCACCAAGGAGCCAGCAAACCCCAGACCCAAATCCATGTCAAATTTCATAGATATAATTTAAGCAGGGATCAAAACCCACACTAACCTAGTAACTAAGGCTGCTCAAAATGCACTTTATAGTCCATCTGCCTCTCTGCTTCAGGGAGTCTGTATTAAATTTATTGCAAAGTAAAACAAATAAACCCAGGCAAAGGCAAGATGGAAATCTGCATACTGTCAGAAAATTAGCAGCCCTCTCGGGTTAGGAAGGCTGCCTCTCAATTTGCATCTCTAAGGAGTTGTGACTGGGGCTGGGGGCTGGGATGGTCGGGGCAGGAGGGAGACTCAGAGCAGGCCTGCCCCCTGCTGGCTCATTGTAGAACTGCAACCCTCTGGCCTCGGAAGTGGGCGTTGCAGGGCTCGCCTTGCCAGCTTTTGAAAGAGAATCTGCAGCTGAAATAAATGTTGAAAGGGTGTGGCATTGGAAGAGCAGGTAGTAGAGAGAGGGGAGGGAAGGGCTCTGTGGGGGAAGTGATCCTCATTTCTAAACGTAAGGCTTGAGGAAGGAAGGCTGGAACTTGAAGTGGGTGGATATAGAAATTCAGAGCTGTCTTTTTCAGTTGTAGGAACAGGAGATCACGGTGCATTTCTTGACTCCACTTCCCTTCTTTTCCTTCTCCCTCTCCCTTGCTCGTCACAGTCACAAAACGCAGAAGACTGAAGTGCACGCGGCAGGGGTTCTTGCATGTTGGGGGGTTCTTGCACTGTTGGCTGCTGAGTCCTTGCCACCTCTGGCTGTGTGATCCTTGGAGAGAGCTGTGCCTGGGACCAGGGGGAGGCCTCGCTTGCAGTGTGCTGCTCGTGGGTTGGCGCCTGCATGGCTGAAGAGGGAGTGCTTCCTGAAATTCCATTTCACGCCAGGCCCTGCTCTGCTCAGTTGGCTCACCTGTGGATAGAGAGGGCCTCTGAGGATTCTTTCAGGGTGAATATCTGAATTTAACGACCCTGTGGTCCAAGAGCTCAGGCATCAATCACAGACTTTCCAGGGAAGCTCCGAGGATCCCTGATACTCTCCTAGGATATTCCTATCATACCCTTCAGCACTGGCTCCAGTGGTACTCTCTCTAGGGTGAGGCCTCCCCTGACTTCTTTAGGCAGAGATGGGCTGTCTTCCTTGTACTGCTTTTATAGGTAGGTAGATGCCTAAATAGACCGATAGATGTGGATATATTGATATATGTGTAATCACATTGTAATAATTTATTTATCAACTTCATCCCTAGAATGCGAAGCCCTTGAGCTCCATAGACAAGGGGAAGGAGTAAGGCCTGGTGACATGGCCAATCTCAGTATCTACCTGCTCCCCAATTCCTGCTTTTCCCAGTAAGTGCCTGAAACACAGTATGTGTCAAATGAATGAAAGAATGCATGAATAAAGAATACAGTGGCAGAAGATGATGAAGGTTTGGCTGCACAGTTGACCTAGAAACCTAGCTTTGCCCTTGGCTTCCTATTGTATCCCTTGTTCTTCAATTACCCCATGATAGTCCTAGCTCGTCTACTTCCTGAGTGATCATCAAACTCATCTGCTTCTCCTCCTTTCCCTCAAGAGGCAGCCCTGCTAAGCGGGAACAGCAGAGACCATGGGATCAGGAAGACCTCAGTTCTAGCCCTGATGCCAAAGCTTAACCCAGCCAGGGGAACCTAGCCAAGCCCCAGTTTCCATCTTTTTTTTTTTTTTTGACAGCACTTGACACCCAAGCTAGACTGCCTGGGTTTTAATCCCGCCTCCTCCGTCTGTTAGCTGAGTGGCCCTGGGCAAGTGGCTACTTAATCTCTCTGTGCTTCAGTTTCCTCATCCATAAACTAGAATTAATAGAATCTACTTCACAGTGTTGTTGTGAGGATTAAAAGAGCTAATACACACAAAGCCCCTAAAACAACGCCTGGGACATGGTTAGCATTAACTAATGCAATAAACACTAGCAATTATTAATAAAAAGCAAAGGAATTTTGCAGAACTGAAGGCAAGCACCAGAAGAGGCTGTCCCAGAAGAGGCTTTGAAAGGCAAGAAGGAAGCTTATGGATGAACAAGCAAAGCACTTCCACAAGGAACACGTGCAGCCATGCTGAGGAATGATTCAACCAACTAGGTGGCAAGGAAAGCTGGCTACTTCTTAGAACCTGCAGAGCCCAAGTTGGCATTTTTTTCCAGCAGAATCAGAAGCATCAAAGAGGTGAGTCCGAAGTGTCAAAACCTAGAGAAGCTTGTTGGCCTCTGGGATCTTCAGGGTGTTTTGCTTATGAAACATCTCCCATGCTGGCTCCCCCGACCTCCTCAGCCTCATTTCACCTCCTCTTCCTCTGACCCTCCAGGCTCCATCTATAAAGAAACGTGTTCAGGTCCTCTGACAGAACTTGCTCCTCTTGCCTCTGGGTCTTTACAGGTGTGGGCGTCCTGCCCTGAGTACTCTTTCCTATCCACACCTGTTCATCGTCCTGACCCTTCAGGTCTATATTCAGATGGCAGGTTCTCTGGAAAAACCTTCCCTCTTGCTGTAGGCTGGGTGGAGTGGCCCTAATCTGCGCTTCTGTAACACTGTTCCCTTTCCTGCTTACCCCCGTAGTAGTCAGCTCCAGCCTCGTAGCAAAATACCAGACTGTGGGGCTTAAACAACAGACATTTATTTTCTCACAGTTCTGGAGGCTGGATGTTCAAAATCAAGGTGCTAGGAAGCTTGGTTTCTGGGGAAGCCTATTTGGCTTGTAGGTGGATGCCTTCTCCCTATGCCCTCCCATGATCTCTTTGTGCACAGGTAGGAGAAGGAGGAGGAGGGAACCTCTGTTTTTTCTCTCCTTATACGGACAGAGTCCTATTGGATTAGGGCCCCACCCCTGTGACTTTTTTAACCTTAATTACTTCCTTAAAGACCCTATGTCATCCTGGCACCTTGGCTCACACCTATAATCCGAGCACTTTGGGAGGCCGAGGCAGGCAGATCACCTGAGATCAGGAGTTCAAGACCAGTCTGACCAACATGGTGAAACCCCATCTCTTCTAAAAATACAGAATTGGCTGAGCATGGTGCCATGAGCCTGTAATCCCAGCTACTCAGGAGGCTGAGACAGAAAAATCACTTGAACCTGGGATGGAGGTTGCAGTAAGCCGAGATTGCGCCACCGCACACCAGCCTGGGGAACAAGAGTGAACCTCCATCTCAAAAAAAAAAAAAAAAAAAAAAGGCCCTATTTCTAAATACAGTCACATTGGCGGTTAAGGGTTCAACATATGGATTTGGTGGGGGATGCAATTCAATCCATAAGACCTCATTAGATAATATATTCCATGAGGGTAGGACCTTGTCTGTGGCTTTGTGTTCCCCAGCACTGAAGCCCTAGTTCCTCTCTAATTTGTACGGCACCTGCACATAGCAAGGGCACAATAAATATCTGTTGAGTGAGTGAATGAGTGAGTCAATTACTTGTGATGGTAGCAGAGGTTTGGGAAACATAAGAGCTCATAACCTAGTTTTGGGTTCTCTCTCTTTTTTTTTTTCTTTTTGAGACAGAGTCTTGCTGTGTCACTTAGGCTGGAGTGCAGTGGCACAATCTCAGCTCACTGCAATATCCACCTCCTGGGTTCAAGTGATTCTCCTGCCTCAGCCTCCTGAGTAGCTGGGATTACAGGTGTGCACCACCACACCTGGCTAATTTTTTTTGTATTTTTAGTAGAGACGGGGTTTCACCATGTTGGCCAGGCTGGTCTTGAACTTCCAACCTCGTGGTCCGCCCGCCTTGGCCTCCCAAAGTGCTGGGATTACAGGCATGAGCCACCGTGCCTGGTCTTGGGTTCTCTTTTTACAGAAAAGGAAACAGGCATGAGGATCCTTTCTAGTTTGTGGCAGAGGAGAGTTGGCAGTCAGATTTTCTGTCCCCCTCTGCTACTCTGAGTCTATCTATGCTCTTTTCACCTGGAGTAAGAATTGTCAGACAGCTGTATAAAATTGTTGGTTAAAAAAAATACTTGTCCAGAGTTTCCTTAGAAAGAAAAGTCTTTGGTCCAGGAGCGGTGGCTTACCCTGTAATCCCAGCACTTTGAGAGGCTGAGGCGGGCTCATCACCTGAGGTCAGGAGTTTGAGACCACATTAGTCAATGTGGTGAAACCCTATCTCTACTAAAAATACAAAAATTTACCAGGTGTGGTGGCAGGCACTTGTAATCCCAGCTACTGGGGAGGCTGAGGCAGGAGAATCACTTGAACCTGGGAGGCAGAGGTTGCAGTGAGCCAAGATCACGCCATTGTACTCCAGCCTGGGTGACAGAGTGAGACTCCATCTCAAAAAAAGAATAAAGAAGTCTTTGGTTTTTCATTGACAAGCAAATGAAACTTTGTCTCTCTGAGGGTCTCGTCTCCTTCTATCAATCTGCTAAGGCACTTGAAATGCGTGTCCTCCTTCCCCTCTGCTTAGAGGCCTGGAATTTGGTCTGGGCGAGGGCAGGGACTTCTTTGCCACAGGCTTTGATTCCGAGCTGACTACCCAGGTGTGCAGTTCTTTGGATTCCTGCCTCTCTGCTAATGGGTTTTGTTAACTGTTTGTCATTTGCTTATGCAAATCTACCTCTTTCCACATTAAAATGAACCCAATTATAAAGTGAAATTTCACAATTAAACCACTTAGTGAAGGACATTAAGCGACCAGAAGGAATTGATTTGTAAAAACTTCAGCGATAATTACCAAATGTTTCTGAAATGTGACTAAGTTCTAGGTTTTTCTTTAAACAAACACACATACTTGCACATTTTCATATACGTACTGCACAGACACTTGCACATATTTTCACACACCTGGTTTCCATCTTCTCACTGTGGGACTTGTTCTTACTCCTTCTCTGGGTCTAAATTTTCCCCACATAGAGGAAATTCCACCAGCCATCAGATCATGTCTGCAAAGTTCTTGGAAACCTTCCAAAAGAAATGGCCACTGGGCCGAGGAAGCTGGGGTGGGCAGGAAAATAGAAGAAGGCATAATGGTTTTAATAAAGTCTCTTGGCCACCTTGGTGATTGATTGATATATTTTGGCATTTGCTTCCCTGCTCTGCTGTAATCGATAGCAGTTGTATGCTGAGGAGCAGGAAAGGGTGGGAACGTGGGATGGGGGCAGTATTGATTAATCTTTACAGGAAAGAGCCTTGCCTGGTGATTGCAGTGCTGTGGCCACTAGAAAAAGGACCTTGTGGTCCCAGGGAAAGGTGACTTTCCTTATACCCCCTCCCTCCCCTGCCAGGCAAAGTGGTATGGCGTCCAGAAACAGGGAGATGGATAGGGACACATAGGCATCCACCTGAAAAATTTAGCCATGCTGGTTTTTGGGAGAGCCGAAGTCACACTCACCTCTCCCCTTGCACGCTCAATTAGAAGGTAGAAATCAGTCTCCAGGGCTGCTGCAGGACAGGATGGGAAGAGTCTTTAAGGGTGAGGAGGTGATGAAATGCTTATGGGTTCCAGGTTACATCTATATCCAGGAATGACTCCAACTCACTTGGCTGTCTGCTGCTGCTCAGGCTGTATAATGTAGAGGTGACTTCAGCACAGACTCTGGAGCCAGCCTGCCTGCGTTCAAAGCCTGCCCTCCACTTACTGTGAGACTTTAGATGGGTTAACTCACCTTCCTTGTACCTTGCTTCTCACATCAGGAAAACGGAGATGACAATAGTGCCTATTTCCTAGAGTGGCTGGGATAGTGATGAGAGTTAATGCATGTAAAGGACTTGGAAGGGCCCTGGCATAAAGGAAATGCTATGTATTAATACATGTTGCTGACCAGGTGTGGTGGCTCATGCCTGCAATCCCAGCACTTTAGGAGGCCGAGGTGGGTGGATCACAAGGTCAGGAGTTTGAGACCAGCCTTACCAACATGGTGACACCCCCGTCTCTACTAAAAAAACAAAAATTAGCTGGGCATAATGGCACATGCCTGTAATCCCAGCTACTCGGGAGGCTGAGGCAGGAGAATTGCTTAGACCAGGGAGATGGAGGTTGCAGTGAGCCGATTGCGCTATTGCACTCCAGCCTGGGAGACAGAGAAAGATTCTGTCTCAAAAAAAATATATATATATGTTGCTATTATTATCTGATGGTGGTGAACACCCAGGCTGCCATCCATGATTTATGGGTAGAAACTCAAAGGCACAAGTTTCTCTAATCAAACAGGGTCACCACAGCCTTTGCCTTCTGGTAGAGAACGCAAAGCTCAGGACTTGGCATCTGCTGAATAATTCTCTTAGTACATCAGCCTATTAGCTACAGGATTTCTCAACCCTTTTCGATTAATATTTTTTCCTGAAAGCTTTCAAAAATAGCAGAAAAACAGGAATAATTTGGATTGGGAATGATAGTTTCAGTGCCCAAGATGTCCAGCTAAGACAGATACTCATTCATTTAACTAACACCAAACTCCTGCTAAGTGCAAGACAGTTTCAACTGATGTGATAGTTTCCCTTTGTGAACGTAAACTTAGTGCAGATACACTCAGATGTGTAATCACGACCCTCAACCATGTCATAAGTAGTTTTCGCCTAACTGGAGATCCCCCTGTCAGAGCAACGTGCTCAAAATAGAAAATGGTTTAAGAAGTGTTTGCTCCTTAACATTTTTGTTGAAAACATTCATTTTTGAAGTATAGTTGTATTTTCTTCTATTGACATGGGTGAATGTTTGGTTTTTAGAAATTCATTTTGGCACATGAAGTGACTTTGGGGCTTATTTTCTTTCTAATCATAGAGCTGGATGCCGTGAGTAGTGGCAGCTGGCAGATTCGCAAGTGGATACTAAGGGACCAGGTTGAGGGGTTTCATGACGGCCTCCTAGGAAGTGAGAAGTGGAAGGAACCTCAGGGATTTATCAAGGTCGTCCCTTTCATTTGAAAGCTGAGCCAGGGTGGTGGAATGGCTTTCAGAGCTGAATTGGAACACAGGCCTCTTGATTCCAAGCCTGGTGCTACTTCCCATGCTGTGAGCCTGTAGTTGATGACCTCCCAGATCCACAGCAGGCCCTTCGCCTTCTTCAAATTGCCTTCTGATCTTAGGTTTCTGTATCAGGCCAGGTTATTATCTGACAATCAGTTCAAGTCCATGAAGATGCTCTGAGTACTTGACTTGGTGCCAAGCATTGTGTTAGGGCCAGGATATAAAAATAAGATGTGGAACGTACTACCAAGGAGACTGCGGTAGACGGTATTAGTGTACCCAATTATTTGCTGCCTTGCCCTGTAAAAGGCTTTTACTTATCTGTGACGTTACAGAGACCTGTAAGTCACATGACGAGGTCTGATGCCTGACTTACTTCGGCCAATGAAATTTGAGCAGGAGCTTTCAACCAAATCCTGAGCAGGAGGTTTCAGGGACATTTTGTGATCCCGCTGCATTTTCTCTTTTTTATATTCTAGAAGAACGGCGTGTCCAGAATAAGGCCAGGCCTCTCTAGCAGGGTCCCCCAATGAAGAGAAGACATGGAGTGGAGCCAGTGCCACAGCTGATATGTACCGTGATGAGAGATAAACCTTTGCATGGTGAGCCACTGAGATTTTGTGGTTGTTTATCCCACAGCATAACCAGCATAAGCTGATGGCCACAGAGAGAATCACAAATTAGTTGGAGAGATGGTTTATTTACAGCTGAAACACAGGGTGATGGATGCTTTGCTAGATGCATACACGGAAGATTCAAAAATAGGTAAAAAGAGAGAATAACTCTCTCTCTGGGAAGGAGGGGTCAGGAAAGGCTTTCTAGGAGACGAGATAGATTGGAAGTGTTTAAAGGTTGAAGAGATGTCCACCACATCAGGGGATTAGAGCTTTATTTATTGAGGCACTCTAATCAGAGAGACCAGCATGCACAGACATGAAATATCATGGCATATTTGAAAATTGCCCGTACCGTCCACACTGTGGGCCAGGATCAGGTTTCTTAATCTTTGTAGCCTACTGGCCTTCAACCCCTGTGTCGGGTCCCCAAGGGGTATCTGCAGACACGCGGATAAAGATGCATCGTTTATTTTGGTCAGAGCTTTGACCATGAATCCTCATCTGATCTCACACCCTGAAAAGCTGAGCTGGGATGTGTGTGAACCATGTGGACTCTTTTATGAAAGTTTAATTTTTATTCATCAAAGATTATATATACATAGTTTGGAAATCAACAGTGGCCTTGCCTCACCTCTCCACACTTCCAAGTCCTGCTCGAAGGCAGTTACCATCAATTCTTAAATCTCCTTTGTTTTTTGTGTATATCGCTGTGTTTCTAAATAAAATGCTTATATTGTTACTACTTAATTTACCAATTTTAGGAATCATGTATTGATTTGCTGCCATGTAGATAACTTCATTCTCTTATGGTGTTCTCTCCCAACTCCATCCCTGTACTTCCCCTCCTCCTATCACTTCGACATAAACTTACTTTTTTGTTCAATCACTATTTGGTGTTTATATGCTAATGACTATGCAAATATAATTTGCTACCAAGTCAAGTAGTATGCTGTGACCTTGTGTCCTTTTCTTTGCAATCCATTGTTTTTCCTGGAATTTACTTTCTATGCATTCAAACTCATCTGTTTTATTTTTTCCCCCTATAGTAATCCCTCCAAGAATCTTCTGTTTTTCTGTTTCAGCCTGGATTAGCTGCTTTATAGGAATGCTGCTTAACTGTCATCCAGAGGCTTCAATTTACTATCATTTTGAATATTTCCTTTATTGCCTTCCTGTGGTAAATACCCTATTTCCTGAATTCCATGTATTCTATGTTGCCCCATAGTCTAACTTTATTAAACCCCATCCTCCAATAACTTCCTAAGATAGGGTGCCTAGGAGGTCATTTTCTTGAGTCATTGAATATCTGAAAATATCTCTAGACTACTCTGATAGGTGACTGATAATTTATTTGGGTATCAAATTTTAGATTAAAGAACAGTTTCTTTCAGAATGTAAAAGGCATTTCTCTGATACCTTTTAACATCTGAAGTTGCTATTTTTAAAAGTTTGATGTTTTTATTCTTGCTTCTTTTACCTGTGTTTTAGGAACTTTTAAAATGTCTTATGTTCTAAAGTGTCATAATAATAAGGGTAGTGGGCATTGGTATATATCTTTTCTGTTTTTTGTGCTGGGCTCATTAGGAGACTAATGTCCTTTTTTCCTCCCTTATTATACATCTCTTTACCTTTTTGCTTCACTCTTTGAAAAATTTATTCAACTTTATCTTCTAAACCTTACATTCAATTTTTGAAAAAATTTGTTATATTTTTAATTTCAAAGAGACTTTTAAAATTAAAATTAAAATTTTCTCTTTTCATTGTGATCCGTTCTTGTTTTATGAATACAATATTTCCTCTTTTTTGAGAGTGTTTTCTTGAAGCATTTCTGCTCTTTTTTTTTTTTTTCGAGATGGAGTCTCACTTTGTCACCAGGCTGGAGTGCAACGGCGTGATCTCGGCTCACCGCAACCTCCGCCTCCTGGGTTCAAGTGATTCTCCTGCCTCAACTTCCCAAGTAGCTGGGACTACAGGCGTGCACCACCACACGCAGCTCATTTTTTTGTATTTTCAGTAGAGACGGGGTTTCACCATCTTGGCCAGGATGATCTCGATCTCTTGACCTCATGATCCACCCGCCTCGGCCTCCCAAAGTGCTGGGATTCCAGGTGTGAGCCACCGCACCCAGATGTGTTACTGCTCTTTTGCAAGTTTCTTTCATTCCTTGCAAAAGCTCCGTTGCTCCAGTTCTCCCTTTTTTCTGTTTCAGTTTCCCTTTTCCACGTTTGTAAATTTCTTTAAGTATGTGGTGATCCTCTGTTGTTCATATTTAAGAAAGAGGCACTGAAAATTGATTTTGGGAGCTTGGGATATAACTGGGCAGTCTGTTGACCAGTAGGCTTCCTGTAGGTTATTGGGTCACAAGCCAACCTTTTTATTGAGATGCCTTGTAGTGGCTGTTCCCTCTGGGGCTGTTCAGTCCTTCCAGTCTGCTGGCTAAGGTTGGTGGTGTTGGGGAGTGGCCAGCAAGGCCAGGAAAGGACTGAAGGGCACATGTTGACCGTGCAGATCACTCCTTTTCACTTTCCGCCATGCTTGGTGTTCCCAAATCCAATATTGTTCTTATTCCGTTTTATCAAGGAAAAAATTCATTTCCTGGAGACAGAGGAGACTGGCTGAGCAGCTGTGTGGGGTGGGTGGAGCCCTCTTCTGAAAACCGACTTCCCACCATTATCCGCTGTCCAGCCACGTACCTGACCCCAGGCCACTGTGCTCGGTGTCTCAGAGGGCTCCACCCACAGGGTTCTGCAGAGTCGCTCAGCCCCACCACAGGCCCTGAGACTGTGTCTTCTCTCTGTGGAGCCAGCTACCGTTCTTCCTTTTTTTTTCCAGAAAAACAATGGTGGAACTCTCTCATCCACTGTTTTTACATTTATTCTTTCCTCTCCCGTTCCTGTTGGCCTTGGTTATCACCTTTGCAGTTTCCAGAGGTTGGGCTGGGGATTCACGGGTTCCCTGGGATGACAGCCACAATGCCAGAGAAGAAGGTGGGGGGTAACCAGCACTGTTCTGGGTATTGCAGCACTCTGGGCACTCCTCAGTTCCCCTTTTGGGCACCTCGTCTTTGAGTTGTCCCTTCAGTATTGGTATTCCTCAAGCTCCTGCCCCACAGGGACTCTTGCACCTTTTGCATGAGCTGAAGCCTGGGGCAGGCTCAAGGCCTGTTCCCTGGCCCCTTTCCCTGAGCACATGTCCTGTTGTTGGCTCCTGAATTAGACAGGAGGAGGCAGAGAAGAGAGAGAAGGCAGAGCGGGATGGCACCAGCTGCTCAAGGACTTGGGGCCTGACCTCCTTTGGGCCCCACCTGGCGTCTGTCTGACTTTTGGTTTCCATGACCCCAAATAGGAGGGGCTTCCAGTTTAGCCCAATTATACCAGCTTCCTGGGAGGGCAGAGATGTAGAGAATGCCCCTTTTCCTGGTCCAGTTGTATTCCAAAATTAGTCAGACACTGCTCTTGGTGTTGAAATCATACTTGTGAGCCAAGCAGACTGGATCTTACCTTCATGGAAGTTATAATCTAGTTCCAAAATCTAGTGACAATAAAACAAAAACACTCTTCTCCATCGTAGAGTGGCCCCATTGGGGGCCCCACTTTTTTTGAGATAGGGTCTTGTTCTGTCTCTCGGGCTGGAGTACAGTGGTACGATCATAGCTCACTGCAGCCTCAACCTTACAAGCTCAAGTGATCCTCCTGTCTCAGCTTCTTGAATAGCTGGAACTACAGGTGCACATCACCACTTTTGGTTAATTAAAAAGAAATTTTTTTTTGGTAGAGATGGTGCCTTGCTAAGTTGCCCAGGCTGGTCTCGAACTCCTGGCTTCAAGCAATCCTAAAGTGCTGGGATTACAGGCATAAGGTACTGCTCCTGGCCCCATGTGGTTCTTATCGAATTCTTGAGCTCCTATTTCATGACAGGAATGGGAGGAGTAAGGGAAGTCACGGAGGAAGCAGGGAGCTTTTGAGTAGGTGGCCAGAACATACAGCACTGTTTCATGCCTCCATGCCATTTCCACCTAGACGAACGTTCCAGATAAGATCGGGTAGGTTCAGAGTGTGATGGCTGTAGACTGGACATTTCATTCCTTGCCGTTTTGGCAAATTCCATTTGTTCTTTGAAAATGTTCCATAATCCCTTCCTGTGGAGTCTTTCCTAACCCCCTTCCCTCCCAGCATTAATCCCACATTCTTCTGTACTGCTTCCCTACTTCGTATAATCAACTGCTTTCCTGAGGTAGGTGCTGCTTTAGCTGCTGAAGGTACCCTCTGAGCAATGTGTGGAGAACAAGCCTGTGCTTGGGCCACACCAGCTCGGGTTGAGTCCCAGCTCCCCCACATGCTGGCTTTGGCCATGGGCAGATGAATTAACATCTCTGAGCCTCAGTCTTCTCATCTGTGAAATAAGAATAGTGGAACCTCTCATGAACTGCTGCGATGGTGAAGTGACTGCCAAGTGCCCAGTGACAGCACGTAATTGGCACTGGAATGTTGGTTCCCTTTCTTGTCTCCCTTTAAGGAGTTCCCAGTCTGATGAGGGGAGAAAAGTAAACAAACCAGTAAATACAAGGATTTGTCATAGATGCTGAAGGTGATAAAGAAATGTGAAATAAGCAATCATGAGTTACAAGCGTGGATTTATGAGTCTGCTGCACTAGACCATGACAGTCTCAAGAGCAGGGCCACGTGATTCTGTTCTTTTCAGCCCTGTACCCCAGCACCTAGCACAGCCCCTGGCACATAGTAGCTGCCCGCTTAATGTCTGAGCAAATGAAACAGGAATGGCTCCTGCTTTACCTATCGCAGTCTGATGGCTAGAGCCTGCCCAGCTCTTCCTACCTCAGAGAAGGGAAAAGTATAATTTATCCGCCAGCTGGGATGAGAATCTTCGCTCCTCACTAGAGGCTAATTTTTCCAAACATTCTCACAGTTTGCGCTGCTCCACCTGTCTTGTACTGTGGGAATGAGGTACCAGAGGTAAGGGGTGACTTGACTTTGACTCAACCACTGTCCTCCTGTGAGACCAGTCTTCCTCAGTCTCTCAGCATCAGACAGGCAGACCTCCACCAGCTTATCTATCCCATTCAAATGAGTCTGTCTCCCAAGAACCAAACATTTTCTCTCCCTGGCCCTGGCTTGAAATGAAACAACTTAGCTCAAAGACAGTTTTATGGTCCCTCGCCCTCCATTCCTCTTGTCGAGCCGTGCTGGTGAGAGCCCAGCCCAGGCTATGATTTATACAGCTCTTCCAGGCCCCTGTTGGATTCGGAGTCTGGAACAATAAGACAGGGCTATCCATCACCCCTCTGCTCAGATCTCCCCGGACTCATTGGGAAGCAAGGAGGGGTTGGTGGCAGAGAAGACAGCCTCAGGGGTCCTGCCCAGAGAACATTTGTCACATTGATGGAATGCACAGGGCGGAGGTGGGGTGGGGACAGTGGAGGCTTTTTATTTCACCCTAAGCCTGCCCTGTGACAGCTGGGATGGAGTGAGCCTGGGACAGGGGTGAGAATACACCTGGGGGTGGGGATGGGTGCAGGAAGGGAATTAGAGCTCAAAGGCTGATCTAAGGATGCTGCCCCCACTCCTGCTCCAGCTCAGAATGCAGCAACTGCATGGGTCCACACCAGCTTCCCCACCCTCCCTGTGAGGCACAGTCCCCAGCATCTAGCAGAGTGCCTGGCACACAGCAGGCATGCCACACAGATCCGTGTTCACTCACTGACTACATCCTCTTTTTTCCCTTAATCTCTCACCTGGGTCTGGGATCAAAACCATTCGGAGAAGTCCTTACACACTGTGTGACTGTGTGCTTGTGTGTCCCTGTGACCGTGTACCTGTGTGACTCTGTGACTGTGTGGTTGAATGATCATGTGTCAGTGTTTCCATGTGACTTTGTGACTGTGTTTGTGTGGTGTCTGTGTGACTTTGTGACTGTGTGACTGTGTTAGTGTTTCTCTGTGACCTTATGACTGTGTGTCTGTGTGACTGTGTGATAATGTGTCAGTGTTTTCATGTGACCTTGTACTCTGTGTTCTGTGTGAATGTGTGTCAGTGTGACTGTGTGTCTATATGACCATGTATCAGCATCTCCATGTGACCTTGTGATTGTATAATGCTTCTGTATGACTGTGTGTTTGTGTGACTATGTGTCCGTGTTTCTGTGTGACCATGTGTCAGTGTGGCTGTGTGTCTATGTGATTGTGTGACCATGTGATCATGTATCCGTGTTTCCATATGAACTTGTGACTGTGCCTGTGTGACTGTGTCTGTTTCTGTGTAAATGTGTCAGTATGAATGTGTGACTGTGTGCCAGTGTGACTATGTCTATGTGATCACGTATCAATGTCTCCATGTGATCTTGTCACTGTGTAATGTTTGTATGACTGTGTGTTTATATGACTATGTATCTGTGTTTCTGTGTGACCATGTGTCAGTGTGATTGTGTGTCTATGTGATTATGTGTCAGTGTTTCTATGTGAACTTGTGACTGTGTTTCTGTGTGACTGTGTGTCTGTGACTGTGTTTCTATGTGACTGTATGTGTGACCATGTGTCAGTGTCCCCATGTGACCTTATGACTATGAGGCTGTTTCTGTGTGACTGTGTCTGTTTCTACATGACCATGGGTCATTGTGACTGTGTGTCTGTGTGATTGTGTGACTGTGTGATCATGTATCAGTGTTTCCATGTGAACTTGTGACTGTATTTCTGTGTGAACATGTGTCAGTGTGACTGTGACTGTGTTCCTGTGAGACCATGTGTCTGTGATTATGTGTCTGTGTGACCATGTGTTAGTGTTTTCATGTGAACTTGTGACTGTTTTTGTGTGAACATGTATAAGTGTGACTATATCTGTGTCCTACCTGTCCAGCTGTGATGAGTGCATGCCATATGTGTGTTTGCAGCTGCACGCAGGTCCATAGGAGTTCAAGCAATAAGTAAGAACTTCCTGAGACTCAGGGGTTTACATTCCTGAGTGGATGACCCAGGGGAAGCCATGACTTTGGCTTCTGTGAAGAATTCAATTCTCTAAGCCTGGAGCTGAAGAGGTGACACCCAGCCAGGAGGAAAGGAACTGGGACCCTGTAGATGGCCTTCTGTGCTTTCTGACCTTGCTCACCCAAGGCAGAAAGAAGGTTGTTATGTAGTGATTGTCTGTAAACAACTTGAAATTGCCATTCTCTCTAGGAGTCTCTGCCCTTTTGGTTTGGGGAGCCCATCCCAGAAAAAAAAACTGTGGTGGGGATGGGGCCCAGAGCTGTGAGAACAGCGAGTCCCTGTACCCCCACCTGTGCTGAGGGAAGACTGCAATGCCTTGTCTGCCATTCTGGCAGGGTACGCATACCCTGGGGACAGCATTTTGGTTGTCAGGAAATTAGAGGCTTTGTTCAAAGCCAGGAAACAAAAATTGATGCCCAAATCCAGGAGCTGAAGAAAAGAGAATTCCAGGGTTGTGGTGCACTTGTGTCTTTGTTGCGTCTTTTTCTTGTAGTGCTGCTGAAGCAATAACTTGTAATGACCTGAGCGTCGCAGCCTTTCTACTGCCAGCTGCCTCCAGCGCCTGGGAAGTTGGCTGACCTGAGGAGAAGCCAAGGGTGGCTAATGAGTCATTAAGAGTCTTTATCAAATTAGGATTATAATCCATCTCAACATGCAGAGGAAAATGTTTCAAATTATCTACTTTCTTAATTGCAACTCAAAGATTTGGCAGGAAATTATCATGAGAGATAATGTCTGGAAATTGATGGATTGTGCTGATGTGTGTCTAAGCTTCCCTAACTCTAATAGCTGGAGAATTCATCTCCCCACACACAGACACACACACACACACAGACACACGCTTATACTGACATTTTGTATATACAAACACCCCTGCTATCCATACTGGTTGAAGTTACAACCCAGGCAGACACACACACACACACACACACACACACACACACTCTCAGGCACACACACACACACACACACACTCAGGCACACACAGATTATGTCTGCATAGTAGATCAAAAAATTCACATTTATTAGTTAATTTGAATAGGCTGAGATTGTTACCAGATGCTGAAAGACTAAAGCGATTGGGAAGGAGAAGGTAAGATATAAAAGAAACACTTAGTCCTTGCCTTCATAAAGTTCGAAAGCTGCTTGAACTAATGCATACGTGTTTGAAATTTAAGAACATGTACAGAGCAACATACAAATGTATACTACTATGGCGGGAATGTGAACACATAAGCTCAGGGTATACAGGAGCTGGGTGTCCGGAACTGAGTAGTTTCTGGAGTGGATGAGTTTTGATTTGGGTGTAGACATTATCACTGGGCATTGTGAAAGTAGCCAATGGGGATAAAGGCAGAAAGAGACGTACCGAGTCTGTCAAAAGGACCACGTAGCCAAGCAGTGACACAATACACATGCACAATCTCTGGAGATGGGTGAGGCTGGAAGACAAACCTTGATTGGTGTTGAGAATCGAAGCGGACTCTTATTTGACTGTTAAATCAGGAAAGATTTGAACTTCCTTCTTTCCATGCCCCTCCTACTTGGCCTCAGTTTCTCTGCTGTAAAATGCAGATGTGATCTGAAGGCAGAGTTAGGCTTTTCCACATCTCTCATGGCCCCTGAAAACTTTAAGATTTCTGTGAGTTCAGGGACTGTGATTTATTCATCTTCATAGCCCAATGCCTTCTATGTGCCTGGGCAGCCTAGATGCTGAATGGGAACCAATGAGCTGGTAAGTTTCTTAGAGGCCATCAGTGTATGAATGCTGAATGAGTGAATCAGCAAATAAATGAATGAATGAGGGGGCAAGGAAGTGAACACTTATGCTTTATGAAGGAGCAATTCAGAATGGTGGTTTGGATTGTGGGTTCTGGTGGCAGCCTGTCTGAGTTCATGCCTGGCGACAGGTACTTTCACTTACCTAAGCCTCAGAGGGGTGCTGTAGAGACCTGATGAACAATGCATGTTCAGCACTCAGCATGGAGTCTGGCATCCAGCAAATAAGCAATACATATTAGCTAGTATTATCGCTGTTGCTTTGTTTTGTTCTTCCTTGCTAAGTAAACCATGGTCCCTATACTAAATAAGGGAGTTTCCCTATACTATACTGGGGGTTTCTTGCTCCCTCATTTGGTCACTCTTCTTCACTGTCTGCTTCCAGTGCGATAAGAGGGGACCACCTTCTGCAGGGCATGTGGCCTTCACCCCCTCCCAGGGTTGTTGGTTGTTTCTCTGAGCCCTGTAGTCTGGCTGCCATGGCGTCCGGCTGCCAGAATGAAGTTGGGAGCCCAGCCGTGTAAAATCCTCAGCTCAGGAGGGCTTAGAGGTTGGATGCAGCATCAAAGGCAGCAAATGCTGATGGGGTTCCTCCCTGGGGACGGGAGAAGAGGGTCCACTGGGTGAGCAGAAGGATGCAGGTGGTTCTGTGTGAGGCAGTGGTGATGAGAGTGGTGAGAATGGAGATGGGGCAGAGGGAGAGGATGATGGCAGGGGAGTGACAGTTGTGATGGCGAGGAGGGTGCTAAAAAGGAGACAGGAGAAAAGGGGATCAGGGATGGATCCTGCAGTGCAGATGGAAGAGGTGGTTTTTTAGGGAGAATATAGCTTTCAAATGTTCATGTAACCCTGGGCAGGGGTTGGGGGCGAGGAGATTTTAGCCACCTCTGCAGTCTGAGGGAGGCCCTGAATAGCCTAATGATCTCCTTTCACGCTGGTCCTCTGTGGGGTCAGCAGAAGCAGAAGAGATGGAAGAGCTTGTGAGCGGGAGTGATACATGATAAATAATAAAGGTTTCAGCATCCAAACATAGCTTCTACCAGAACAGAAACAAAGCCCGGAAGGGAGGCTTCCGTAAATGGAATGCAAGCCACATAGTAATTTTGAATTTGCTAGTGGCTACACTGAAAAAGTAAAAGAAACAGGTGAAGATATTTTTAATGACCTATTATATTTTTATTTAACTCCATGTATCCAAAATATTACTATTTTAATATGTAATACATATAATTCTTAATGAAATACTTCACATTCTTTTTTATAGATGAAATTGTCTAAATCTATTACACGCACGGCACATCACAGTTTGGACTAGCCACCTTTCAAGCGCTCAGGGCCTGCATGAGGCTAGTGGCTTCTGTAGTGGACAGCACAGGTTTAAATCCTTCTTCCTCAAATATTTTTGGCCAAACTTTTGGGATGGCATTTCCCAGAAATGGCTGTTTTTGGAAATCATCATAACATTCTCTCTTCTCTTCCTAAATATAGTCTAAATATTCTCTCTTCCAATCTCCCTCTTTCTCAGTTCTTTCAAGCTGGCTGTGGTCCTTCCCACCCCTTGCTAGAACCTAGAAAGAACTTCGAAATTACTCAGAAATCTTCTTTTTCCTTTCCTGCCACCCACAGATCCTCTTATCTGGAGCTAAGGCTGGGACAGCTCTTACCTGAGAGCTGGGGTGTGTGTGTGTGTGTGTGTGTGTGTGTAGAGTTGGGGTAGGGTGGGGAGGTGCTTGGAATAAGTAAGGGATGGGGAAGAGACAGTGTTTGAAGAAACTTCCCCAAAGTGTATCAGTGCCATAAAGAAGATGGATTTTTGAAAAGCTTTGGGGATTATATTGCTCCTATATTAGAGGAGCTGGTTCAAGGCATGACACAATCAATTGCCTATCGTGTGCCCAGAGGACAGGCTTCATCCCCCTGCTTCAGAGGGTAGGAGTGGGATAAGGAGCTGAGAGGCTTTCCAGGGTCAAAAAGAAAAATCAGAAATGGGGAAGGGGCCTGGACATTCCAGCTTCCAGCTCAGAGCAAAATCCTGGACCCCCAACTCCCTTTTGGAGGATTTCTAGCATCTGAGTTTTTATACCTCTCACGTCTCCCCAGTCTACTAACCCTTTTCTCCAAGGGATGTGCCCTTCATGCATTATTTCATCCGCAACAGAGTCTTCCTCACTTGGCCTTGGCTCCTCCCACCATAGCCCCACCTGGATCCAGGGTCAGGAAGGAGGCCTTAGGTAGAGAGAAGCATCCCCCTGCCCTCATTTCCTGGCTCCCATTATCCGTGTTGCAGCCCTCAGGGCCTGTGGCAGCTTTCTCAGTAAACAGTATCTTCCTTCCTCAGGCCAATTAAATAAGCACTATAATAAAGGCAAAGGCAAACGCAAACGCAAACCTCTGGGCAGCCCTGGGTAAAGGGCTATTAAACCTAACGCTGCCATTCATTTATTGAAGAGCCTCCCATGTGCCAGGGACTGTGCTAAGCTTGTTACATTTGTGATTTTATTTAATCCCCATGGTCTCATGAGTTGGATTCTATTATCATCCTCATTTTCCAAACACAGAAACTGAGACTTGGCGCTCACCAGTAACGTCCCAGATAGCTGGCCATTTCATTACAGGGTGGAGATCTGAGCCAGGTCCTGGTGATTCCAGAGCTGGTGTTCTCTTTTGGGGGATCCAAGGACGCTTTGAAGAGAGGTGATTTTCAGTGAAAGCTTAAAAGAAGGTAGGATTTGGAAGGTAGGGAAAGGGGGAATGAAAACCCAAGGCTGAAGGAAGAGCGTGAGTGACGACAGGAAAGGCCAGGGGTCCAGAATGTGTTCTGGGACCCATAAGTTGAGCAGGATTGCTGGCTGGAATGGAAGTTCCCAAACCTCACAACTGCAGCGGCTTTTAAAATATGGACTCCTAGGCCTTTCTCCACACTGATTTCTCTAGCGGTGGAAACTGGAACCCTGAATTCTGAAGTTCCCCAGGGATTCGGTGGGGGGGGAGGGGGGCTCTGATGTAGCAAGGAACCACTGGAAATCACTAGAAGGTAGAGTTGGGGAGGTGTAGGCAGGAATGTAGATTAGACTGAGAGGGAATCAGGGCCAGAGGAGGAGCACGCTTCTTTTTGTTATAAGGTCCAGTAACTTTTTAGGCTAAATCTTAGATGCAATGGAAAGCTACTGATGATTTTCAAGGGAAACCAAGGAGTTGATCTAACCTTCGTTTTAGGAAGAACATTCCTGTGTCAGTGTGTAGGAGGGATTGGAGATATCAGAGGCACTTAGACCAGTTAGAAAATTATCAGAATGTTCCAGGTGACTGGTGATAAGTCTGTCAACCAGGCCTGGAACAATGATGGAGAAACGTGTTTCATTCAGTTCAATCCAACAAGCATTTCTTTAATATGTTTTCCGGATTGGGTATTGTACCAGGTTTTAGGGATCCTAAGATGAAATAAGATATTGTCCCCATCCTCAGGGAACTCGTAATCTATCAATATTCATTAAAAATAATTAAGTTTGGAGGTTGTAGTGAGCCGAGATAACTCCACTGCACTCCAGCCTGGGTGACAGAGCAAGATTGTCTCAAAAAAAAAATAATAATAGTAATTAAGCTGAGAATGAAGGGAACTGGTAGTTGGGTGATATCACAGACTGAATTGTGCCCGCCACCCAAATTCATATGTTGAAGCCCTAACCCCCAATGTGACTGTATATGAAGATAGGGCCTTTAGGGAGGTTAAATGAGGTCCTAAGTGTAGGCTCTAATCCAACAGGACTGGTGTCCTTATAAGATGAGGGAGAGCTCACCAGAGCTGTCTCTCTGCCTGTGTACACAGAGGAGAGGCCATGTGAGGACACAGTGAGAGGGTGCCATCTACAAGCCAGGAGCAGAGGCCTCTCCAGAAACCGACTCTGCTGGCACCTTGATCTTGGACTTCCAGCCTCCATATCTGTAAGAAAATAAATGTCTCTTGTTGAATCCACCCAGTGTATGGCATTTTGTTATGGCAGCTAGAACAAACGAATACAGACAGGTCTTACATTTTTATTCATAGTGTCACAGGCAGAATTCAGTTGGGCCATTGATCACCTACATTGGAAGCTTGGAGGAGACAGCCTGGGCTGGTGTGGGCTGCGTATACGTAAGACGAAGTGCAGGTAGAGTGAGAAGAGGGCCCAGAACCAAACAGGAACTCCAACACTTAGGAGTGATGACTAGGATTGGTAGAAACTCCTATTTGGTTATAATGTCAATGTGTTAATGGCTTATACAATACAGCATGTACATTCTTCTCCATCCTCTTCTTCATCCTCAGAGGGATGGTGGGGAAGAAATTGTAGAGTATCTGTAGTGAATTCTTAATTTCGACTCTATCCCTACTCTACTCATTGACAGAGCCAAAACTGAGATGTGGAACTCTTGGAATTTGACATATTGACAACTCATTTGTTCATTAATTATTCACTAGCTTGTGTCTTCTGTTGATTCCTGTATTATTGCTACTTAATGTTTTACAAATGGGTGCTTTGTCTTCTTCAACTAGAATGAATGCTTCTTGAGGACAGGAACCATAACCTGAGCCTCTTTGCTTCTGCTCTTTATTCTTAGTGCTAACACACAGCAAAGCTTCTGGTGGGTGCAGGGCAAATATTTGCTTTCAGGGCTTATGAAAAGGATGGTTATAGTTTGGATAATCATTTTTTAAGCTCTTGCAAATGATAAAAATAGTCAAAGCAAGATATATTTACTTAAAACTATGATCTGCAATTTAAAGGACCAAAAAGGTATTAGTGAAAATCATAGTATTTAAAGACTCCAAAAATTAATAGCTCATGGCAGTGGATCTCCCATATCAGGACAGCATTGGGCACTGAACTAGATATCAGAAAACGAGGGATGTGCCGAGTGTAAATGAGTGATGCAAGGCTGTTGCCTGCGGCCCTATTTATGGCTCACTGACATCTCTCTGATGGGGCGAATTCAGCCTGATTTTCCCCTCTGACTCTGCAGGCTGTAGTAACTCACTGGGAGCCATGGGAAAGAGAGAAACGCCTCCCTCTAGGGGTCCTGGGCAGAGACAAATAGATCTCTCCTCCCCCTTCCTTATCTGAAGAGGGCTTCCCTCTGAGAGTTTATGGCAGCCTGACCTCCAGCCTCTGGGTTGGAGAATCTGGCCGCTTCTGTACCACATAAAAAGGGCAAGTGCATTCATTATTATTATATTATTATACAATGTATAATATATAATAGTGATTATGCTGTCAGCAGCCAGAGACTCTGACTGCAGATCAGAGGCTAGGGTGACATAAATCCACCTAGTGAAGTTTTTGGAGGTCCTAAGTGAAGGTGAGAGGATTCTACTCTGTCTATAACGGGGGCTACCACTGAAGAGTTTTTCCCACAAGCAACGTTGGAGGGTGGATTTGAGGGGTACTGGGAGGATCTGGACAAGCAGTAGTGTGTGTATCCGGGATGTGATATAAGAAAGGTCTCAATTGCCTCCCTGAGCCCAGCAATGCTAACAGCTCTCATTCTTGCTCATGATGGAGGCAGGTGAGCGGTGATCCAGAGGCCTGGGAAGAGCTCGGGGCAGCCTTCGACTCCTTGGGTCAAATTCTTTACTGAAAACCTGTCGGCTGGGTTTCACTTTCTGCTTTCCCCGCTTACATTGGTGCCTTTGTCTGGGCTTCATCCAGGCCCCCTGCCTGGCCTGGGGTCAGAGGATCAATGGCTGCCTGACTGGCTATGGGGAGCAAGAAGCAAACTTCCAAGGGCAGAAGGGATTCTCTAGTCCCTTTATGCAGAGGACCATGTGCTAAGTGTGGAAGCAAGCATGTCTGCTCCAGTAGGTGGCTCTTAGTAGGACTGTATCTCTGTTGAGTGATCAGAGGCACTTGTGGGTCCACACATGCCTGCTTTGTCTTCCGCTGCAGACGGCACAGGTAAGAGGTGGATTTCCTCCCTGATGTAGATGAAGCCACACCAGCAGGCCTAGGCTGAAGCAGCCCAGCTGGTCTCTCCCTTTATATGACTGCACCCCAGCCCCCAGAACTCTGCGAACTCACTGAGTTTCTTGAGGACTTTTTATTGGAATGAAAATAGCAGTGGCTTAGAACAGGCTTGCCTGACATTTGCAAAGAGGTGCTTTACTGACAAAGCCTCTCCACTCTTTCCTCTCTCCCTCTACCCCACCTTGAACCAGACACCCCGGGAAGCCCACAGCAGAAAAAGCTCTTGAGACCAGGAATAGCTAACCAGAGTGTCATCTGAACACCTTTTCTGGGGCCAGGGTAATGAGAATTATTCAAATGCAATCATAAAAATGAGGCCAGCCAGGCAGGAAAAGGGGGAGGTGGAGTACTGTGGAAAGAAGGATTTCTTGCCCGTTTTAAGTTTCATCATTTCTGGGGAGTTCTCTTGGGGTCCACAGAAAATCTCACCTCATCTCGGTCCCCTCAGCACCGGCGGTTGTCTTGGAACTCGGCCCCAGTTGCTCGCTAAGGAGGACTTGCCTTGTGGGGAAGGAGGGTGCTCCTGAGTTCTTGGGGGGTCCACCGCGCTCCCCATCCGAGGCTCCCCGCGAGTGGAGCCGCTTCTCCAGGCCGCCCGCCTCCCTGCCGCAGGAGCAGGCCCGCGCCCGCCGCCGGAGAGCCTCCAGTAGAGGGAGACACTCCAGCGGCTCCTCCGACTTGGCAGCGACCGGGCCGAGAGTGGGTGGGGGTGATGGGGGGTGGGGAGAAAGGGGGAGTGGGGAGAGGGGAGGTGTGTGAAGGGGGGGTCCGGGGGGCGGGTCCCTGTGCCGCTGACGTCCCGAGCAGTGCTGGGAAGTATAGGCTGTGTTGTCACGCCGGTGTCAGTCTGATGAAGATTGGCATCAGGTAAGCTGTCATTCATTTCCATGTCAGAGACGCTTTTGCAGGCGGCGGCGGCGGCGCGGCGGCGGCTGCTGCTGCGGGCGGCTGCCTCAGAGCGCGTGTGTTTTATTCCAGTCCCCAAGCCAGAGTATTATTCATTGCGACAGGGCAAGGAGGAGAGAGGGAGAGAGGGAGGCAGCAGGGAGGAGAGAGAGGGAGGCAGCAGGGAGGAGGGAGGCAGGGAGCAGCGAGGGACGGCGGGAGCGTGCAGAGAGAAGCTGGGGAAGCGCCGGGAGAGCGCGGAGCGGAGCAGCGCGAGGGCGGCGAGGCCGGGCGCGGAGGCTGCGAGAGCCCCGCGGGCCGCCCGCTCCCCGGCCCGGCCAGCGCCACCGCCGCCGCCTCGCCGCGCTCGGGCCCCGTGGCCGGCCGCGCATTGTCCGCGGGTGCGGGGAGCTGGGCTGCGGACTCGGACCGCCGTGGGCCCAACCCCGTAGCAGGCGGGCGGGGAGCTGTGCGCCGGGAGCGCCCGGGGCCCCGAGAATAGGGAAGGGCATGCTGGCCGGAGCCCGGGTGCAGGAGGCTCCCGGCCGGGCGCTCCGCGGGGCGAGGCTGGGAACCGCGGGCCCGCTCCCGGTTCTCTTTCTCCCGGCTTTGGGCGTCCTTGGGGCCGGCGCTTACTCCACGCCACCAGCCTGAAGCAGCTTTCGAGCGGCTTGAAGCGGGAGCGGCCCCAGGATGGGGCCGGGTGACCAGAGGAGTCCAGGAGCCGCGGCGGCGGCCGGCCGGGCCTGGGGAGGCAGGGCGAATGGGGTTTTGCAGGCGGATCAGTGGGGACAGGGGAACACCGGTGGGGTCCGGGAAGCCACGATCCGAGGGGCTACGCGCAGGGACCCTCACTCAGGGAGGAGCGAGAATGTGTAGTAGGGTCACTGCCTTTCCGTGATTGTTGGGGATCTTTGGTGAGACGGGCGTAGGGGCCCGCGCGAGGCTTGGGGATCCGGAGCCCTTCTGGCTCGAGAACTGGAGGATGAGTTCATAAAAGAGGGGACCGAAAGCGCTCGAGAGCAGAGAGCTGAGGGGGATGGGGCAGGGTCCCAATCTGCTGCGCAAAGTTTGCATTTCTTTCGGGTTAAGTGACGCGGCTCTCCTGGCTCCGGATACCCAGGACGAAACGAGCGAAACGGGCCGCCCTTTCCTGGGGCTCTTCACTGGGGAGCCGGGGGTTCCCGCGCGGTAGGGAGACTCGGGCTGGGAATTGAGGGGTAGGGGGTTGTGGATCGGCCCTGAATTAGGGCTGGGTTTTAGGACCAGGCTAGAGTTTGGGTTATAGGATCCAGACTGTTTACGGAATCGGGATTGAAGGGCCGATAAGTAGTTTACAAGCTGGCCAGAGCAGAGGGCTGGAGGTCTGAGTTAGGGGCTGGAGAACGGGTGGCGTTTTTAGGATTCAGTAACAGAAGCACAGCTTTTTCTTGGGGTCGAGGCTACTGGAATTTGGGGAAGGTCGCACGTGGGGGTCCTGGAGCTCCGCGTGTGAAAAAGCGTTTCGGTAGGCGACGAAAGTAGTCGATCTGAGCCAGGGCAGGCGAGCCCCGAATTTCTGCTGCTTCTTCCCGAAAGTGTTTCTGGAGGAGAGGACTTGGGCCACACAGGACCCGGTCCTAGGAGAGCAATTCCGGAAAGCGGACAGAACGGAGACCTTCTGGGCGAAGCGGCTGGGCAGCCTCGTGGGGCGCAGAGTGGATCGGAGGACCCGACCTAGGTGGCTCGGAGAGCTCCGGGAGCCACTCGGGTCTGCGGGCTCAGCGTGGCGGGGCTGGAGCGGCGTCCCGCAGGGGCCGCGGCCTGCTATGAGGGTGGGGGCAGCGCTAGCAGCGAGGTGCCACTTTGGGCTGAGGAGTCTGGGCTGTGGCCCAGGGTAGGACCTGCTGGAACTCCAGTGCCCTGAGTGGAGCCGCTTCCTGTCCTTACCCCCGCCGGGCTGGGAAGCCCACAAATCCGGCCTTTGGTGCGCCCGGGGGAGGAGGAAGCTTGGGGTGCCCTACTGTCATCTCTCCTGTCCGGAGACTTCATATTGGCTTTTCGGGTTTCAAATGCTCTATAACTGGTGGAAGCCAAAAGCTTCGCATTTCAGGCAGATTAGACGATCCTCTCCGCCCCAACTCTGAGAAAATGATGTTCAAACATAACACGATGTATTATCCAAAGCCCCTGCCCCTGCCCTTCCTGCTCTCTGCCTTTCTGGTCTTTCGAGGCCCCAGGACCTTGATGGAAGCGGGGAGGGAGGGTCCCGTTTCTGGTCTCATAATCCCCTACTCAGGCTGCATCCCCATAGCTTGGGCCTAGCTGGGAGTGTGGGGTGGGAATGGGTCCTGAGCAGGAGCGAGGTTATTCTCTGGCCATCTAGAGAAAGTGTGTGTGTGTGTGTGTGTGTGTGTGTGTGCGCGCGCGCGCGCGTGTGTGTTTTGGGGGGGCGGGTATTGAGGGGAGGAAGATTTGAAATTTCCGCCTTGTAATATTGAACCCACCTTCCCAGCCCCCTGCACTCCTGGCAGGGAGAGCCAGACAGCCCTTACAGGACACAGAAGACACAGGACCCACGACCCACGAGTGGCCTCGGCGGCCCGGGGCGCGGCGACTGCTTCGGCGGAGTTCCAAGGCTGTTGTTTTGCAGGCTTGGAATTCGTGCGAGCTCTCTCCCGCCTATAGCCCGACGGGGGAGGGAGCTGTGACCCCACGGAGACTCCCTGGTCACCGCCTCCCCTTTGTGAGCGGGAAAGGCATGAAAGCCAAGAGAAAGAGAGGCTATTCCGAATAAGGGGCAGGGGGTTACTGGAGGGAGATGGGCTCGACCACCCCTCACAGTAAAATGCCTCGTGCAAATTGCACTGAAGTATACCCAACTTGAGACTGGCTGTTTTATGATCCTTTCTGGGAGTTTACTGCTCGCTGCTTTTAAGTCTATAGATTGCTTTAAGTTAATGAAAGTGCTGCTTTCAAAAGGGGCTTTTATTGTGCGGCAATAGCAAATCCAGTACCTCCCTTTACTCTCCCAAAATGGGCCTGTTTAAAAAGAGCGAGCTTGCTGGAGTTCCCACATGGACAGAGCTTGGGGGAGGGCGCCATGTGACAATGAGAATTAATAAAAGTTAATGTCCAAGTGATTTTGAAAGACGAGTTGGCTTCTTTTCCAGTCCAGTTTCATCTGTTCATTCTTGCGTTGCCTTTGGCCTTTCACTGAGTCTGCCTTTAAACGTTGCTTTGGTGCCTCCCCAGCAGCCCCTCCTAGCATTGCTTTAGGTAGGCCTGACCCTGTTCAATTAAACCCAAACTGGATTTCAGGATTTCAGCTCAGCTGCCAATTCAAACTGCAACTAAAATATTTACTTGGCACTGGGGGAGGGGCTTTGCCTCATGTTTAGTAAGATAAATGTGTTTAAATGGCTGAGAACCTTGAGAAGAAACAAGGCAGGCTGTTTTTCAGTGCTTTTTGCTTTTTCAATCTATTTGGCACAAAAGGTGGGATGACAAGGTTTTTGACTAGGTCCTAACACAGAAACTGCAGTGGCCTCGGGCTGTGGCTTTGACCGCATGTCATAACCATTTAAACTGTGGTTAGTTGTTCAAAGCTCAAAGCTTCTCCAAGCTGGGTTTCATTAACTCTACACCCGTTGCCTGGAAGTTCGGTAGCAATAAATTGTATAAACACATTTGAAGTAAGTTAGTGATGAAATAAGGAGAATTACTGTCTTGTGAGTGGAGGATCCTGAATTCATGGAGTTCTAGCTTAACTGGAAACATACCTCCTCTCCCTTGGCCTTGAAGTTTATGGGTGCACCAGAGTGTGTGTTCAATTTCTTTCTGCCATGTCCATCTTCAACCTGGGCTGTAACTCATTAGAAACCAAGGCATGCCTAGAAAGCAAAAAGACTGGGTTTTAAAGGGGTCTCTATTAGCCTGGTTTAGGAACCAAACCAAACCGATCGACCTGACTTCCTTACCTTCCGTGGATCCAATGCACAACATAAACAGCAGCAGAGCAGGGGCAAATTAGAAGTCTATATGTTAGAGGCTTAATAATACTGCATTGTTAGCAATTGAATTTGTTTTTATTAAAGAAACAACCAATAAAATTTATAGGCTTCCAACATGTTGCAAGATTTCCTTGCTATTTATTTAGCTCCCCCCCTCCCTACTTTCTGAAATTCTATCTCTAATCTCAGACTTTTGTTCCCGATTTATTTAATCTGGAGCACATTTTCTAAATTAGTTCGAGGAGGGTGAGAAAGGCTGTTATGAGTTTTCCTTTTTCCTACGCTGTGTGGCACAAGGCCTGTGATGCTGTAAGATATATATAAACGTGTGATGCAATTGCTGGAGGTGACGGCATGTGAAGCCAAGTGTCTGGATCAAACAAAATGCAGATCCGAGTATGGAGAGGGTGAAAACGCTGCTGCAGAGGAAAAACTGAGGAAGTTATAATGGAAAATGAAATCATCGTGAACCACCGTTAGCCTGAGTCTAGCCAACACACCATGCTTGGTATAAAACACTTCACGTGAGATCCGTGACTTATTGGAGATTGAATTATATTGAGAAGCAGAATTTAGAGGGAGGAGCTGCACGGGCTGGGTTCTATCCAGCCGGCACAGCCAGGATTGTTGCGATGGGGATCTGCTAATTTAATTAAATCTAATACCTAGCGGGAAAGGGAGGAGGGAGGGAGGGAAGTGGTCCACAGATAATCAAGGGTGGCAGGTCAGCATGCTGAGCTAGTGTTTAGGCTGAAATTTAGGGGCCTGGCCTCTTTCTACTCTATGATTGCCTGGGCTGCATGACTCCAGTGGGTCATCTAGCTTCTGGGCCTTGGTTTTTTCATCTGTAAAGTGGAATGTATCACACACAGTCCTCACTAGGGGGTGAGGATGGGCTTGAATCAAGCACAGGCTGCACTCTGAGTAAAGAAAACGGGAGATGGAGGCTTCTCGGCAGCAAAGTCACATTCTTTGGTGTGTTTTCTTTCCTTGCCTGGCTCCAGAGCCTTCCCCACAACTCTCAGGAGCTCTTAGGCTACAGGAAAGGGGCTGAAAACGTGCCTTGCTTTACACCCTAGAATTTGAAAGGCCTGCTGTGATTCCAAAAACCACCTGCACTTTACCAAGAGGGGCAATTTTGGCTGAGCTGGGGGATCCAGCCCATTTCTTCTGAATGGTGTTACCTGGAAGAGCTTTCATGTATCAGATGAATGCAGAATTTCACTTATCAGAAATGCAGCCCTTTCTCTTTATTCCCCTGGGAAGGCAAGGCCTGAGCCCTGACTGGTGTGTGTGACATCTGGTCAGCTGCGGGGGATGGGCGCTGCTCTGGAGCTAGCCACAGCCTGAACCTCGCTTAGCAGTCTCTGCTGGCAGATCAAAGCAGATTCTGGGCCAGAAAGCCCAAGAAGTTACACCCGGCACTTACACAAAAAGTGTGTGTGTGCGCTCGTAGACTCCTTCTGTTCCGGTGCCTGATTTGTAAAAGCTAGCTCTGATCCTGGAGACGCAGCTCTGGTGGAATGCTTGTCTTTAATTCTCCCTAGTCCGTGGGGATTCCTTGGGGGTAATTTTTCCGCCGCGTCTCCTTCTCAGCCAGTCACAGGCAACGTCTTAGTTTCCATTTTGTTTGGGGGTGGGAGACCGGCCTGGGAGTTGAGGGAGCAACAGTTGGAGGGCACAGTCTTTCTACCTGAACTCCAGCTTCTCCTCCTGCCCAGAACCCCCAGGAGACGGGGAGAAGCCAGCCTGGGGCAGCTCAGTTCATCTCCTGCAGTCAAGCAGAACTCAGGAAGAGCTTGCTGCAAACGTGTTGTCTTCAGGGGGATCTGCTGTTTGGCTTGGATGCCTCACTGCAGGCCCGGCCTGCCTGGGTTTCTAATTACAAGAAGGACGTTTCTGCTAAGACCTATCTCACTAAAAACACATCCCTGCATGTAATAAGAAACCCTAAACCAGGCAGGATATTTTAAAACTGAAGCAATGAAGATTAGATTAAGTCTCCACCAAACAGCTTCGTTCTGGTATTATTTTTGGCTGGAATGTGGAGAAAAGCAGCTGGCCCTGGGGCCCAGAGCAGACTCGAGGGTTCCGATAGGGCCGGGGTGGGTGGCGTAACTGTTAGTTCTCTGCTTAGTAGGAACGTGGCCAATTTCAGCACAGCTCAGTCAAGGCAGTGGGGGTGCCCAGTCGGGGAGCGGGGAGGCTGGGGCAGAGGAGGGGCCAGATCCAGATGGGCCAGAAAGCGGCTACAGAAGCGGCAGGTCACAGGGCACTGAGGCTTGTAAATCCTCCACCTCATTAGGACATAGTCTTTTGTGTTCAACTTACGCTTCTAGTCACACCCCCCATTCCAAACCTAGTACACGTAGCCTTTGGAGGAACCTTAATAGACAGGGTACTTTTCTAGGTGGAGAGAGGGAACAAATAGTTGTTCAAGATTCTTGGAAATAGAACCCAGTAATCTAGAATGATGAGCGGGTGTCCTGTCCTGCTGGGGAGGGGCAGCATGGCTTTCATTCATTCCCTTTGTTCTTCCTCCATTCAGCAGATATTTACAGAGCATCTTCTATGTGCCTGGCACAGTCCTAGGCATTGAGGAGACAGGAGCAAAAACAAAGCAAATACATTGCCATGAAGTCTCTCCTCAAGGAGCTTGCTTGCAGCAGGGACAGTGTTGAGTATGGGCTTTATTTAGCATCAGACAAAACTTCATTTAGAGTCTAGCCCTGCTATTTACCTACCATATGGATCTAGACAAGTTGCTCAACATCTTCGATCCAGTTTCCCCATTTGTAAATGGGGAAGCAGAAGCATGTAGCTCATAGGACCATGGAGAGGGCGTCTGTTAAGTCCCCAGCACGGTGTCAGGCACAGAGGAGAGACTCAGTCATTGACAGAGGTTTACTTTCCTCTGTCATGTTTTTTTGGAGCTGATGATCCAGTTGGGGGATTATCTTTTCCCTTTCCTATTGCTTCCCCAGAACCTGGCTTGGGCCCTTTCCCAGGTCACTGGCGTCTTCAACAAGCGTTGCACAAAGAGCCAGTCAATGCTGTGGCCTGGTGCTGCCTGCCGTGCACAGCCCTGGCAGAGGCTTTGGTAGAAAACGGGTACACAGACCCTGAGGACAGTTTGGGGGTGAGGGATGTTTGGGTTTGACAGTGGAGGGGGCACATTCAACATACAAGCATGAGAAATGATGGACAGAGAGGTGACGTGGGAAAAGCCACCAACCAGGTCTTACCCACAGGAGGCAAGAGCGGGGCAGGATGTGGAGTGGCCAGGACAGAGTAGAGTCACAGGTGGACTTCTGGGAGGAAGGGAGCTCTCTGCAGAGTGTTAAGGGGGGACTGGCTGAGCGGGCCGGCCGGCGGGGGAGTGAAACACCAGTCATGGCCTCCCAGGTCATGGCGCTCTGTGTTGTCCTAGGGACTGCAGGGGAGCAGCCGGGACTAGAAGGAGGAGTTTAGCCCCATCTGCCTCTCCCAGGTGGCCAGAAGTAGGCTGTCCCTACCCCAGGAGCACCAGGTAGGCCTCCCTGTTGGGGTCCAGTTTCCCTTACACACTGAGGGATTTCCGAGCAGACCTTCCATGTTGACTTCTCAGTGGGTAGAACTTAGGCCAATGAGCTGGTGCATGAGGCAAACAAACTCACTTCACTCCTGGTTGCAACATGGCTTTCTTACCTAAGATCCCCTTTTTCCCTAAGCAGAGAGAGCAGAGACTATAGACCCATACCCAGCCCTCTCCCCTCTCAGGAACCGTGAAGCGGATAGGTGTCAGGGTGGTCAGGATGGTGGAGAGCATGGGGTCGGGACTGGTAGTCTGAGGACAGCCGATTCCACGGTGGGCTCAGCCACTGACTGACTGTGACCTTCAACAAGGGACTTACCTTCTCTAGATGTCAGTGTCCTCACTTATCCAATGAGGAGCTTGAACTTGCTCTCAGAGGTCTCCTTCAGCTCAGAGTTCCATGATTCTGTGCTTCCTCCCAACTGGATTGCTTCGTGGCTAGGCAATCACTGAAACCACCGCCACCACCACAAATCCAAGCAAAGAATCATGGCGACATTCAACAGACTGCAGGGGCTTGGTCCCTGTGATATAGCATCTTAAGGACAGTGTGGGGCTGGGGATTGGCTCTGACCCTTCTGATGGCCTGCTCGGGGCAAATGGATATGTCCTATCAATAGGGGTTGGCCCCATGAGGCAGCAATTTCAGTCTAAAGACTCACTGGCTTCCTCATAAAAAGCAACGTTTACTTTTCTTGTTGAGACAGCATGGGGCCAGGGGAAGGAACACAGGCTTTGGAGTCAGATTCTGGGTTCTGACCCTGGTTCTACTACAACTAAGCAGTGTGCACATCACTTAACCTCTCTGAGCCTCCGTTTTCTTAGCTTTATAAGTGAGGATAATAATAATACCACACATATTTAAGACTGCTGTGAAGACTCTAGAAGAAAACATCTGTAAGTGGTTGGCACATGGCAAGCTCATGGTGAATAAATATTAGTCTTCTCTCCTAATAAAGCTCATTCTCACGTGCCCTTGTCTGATCCTCTTAGCCTTGTGAAACAGGTAACATGGGCATTGTATCATTTTACAGGTAAGAGAAACTGGGGCTCAGAGAGTGGCTAAAGTGGCAGGTCCAGGAAGCGGGTGCAGATGTATCTGTCTGTAGCAGTGGAGCACGTTATCTAGGGTAGCCCAGGCCTATCTTCTACAATGATGGTTCTTCCTGCAGCCTTCTGGAGACAACGCAAGCCGCTCCTGAGCTCTGTCTATTCCTCTCTGGGATCTTTCATGAAGGAACCAGCTGAGGTCATCTCCTCCATTACCTAAACCTTTGTTTGGCAAATGCTGGGAAGAGCTATACTGTTATGGAAACCAAAACCCAGAAGATCTATTTTTTACTTCCACAAAGCCTTCAGTCTCAGGTGGGACTGGGAGGATCCGCACTAAGAGGTAGAGGTAGATTTAGGAGCAGGGCATGTCTCATGGCTGTGAGTGGGGTGGCGGGGTTGCAGCATAGCTTTGGTCTGCCAGCCCAGGTGTGGGCTGGACCCCTGGGTGGAAAGAATTCCCTCGGGGGCTCATGCCCATGGTCATCAGCTCACAATCCAGACGGATATCAAGCCCGACAGACACCAAGGGGAATTTTAGTCCATTAGCATCTGTCTAATTCCTATTAGGTAAGGGGAGGGCACAGTCTCTCTGGGTTCCAGGGTAGCACAGTGGGTCTGTGCTGGAGTAGCGGCGAGCGAGCCCCACCCCAGAGCTTCCTCTCTCGGTTGGTCCTCAGTCTGCAGTGCATTGTTGAGGAATGGACGCTCCTCTGTTCCAAGTCCTGTGCAAGGTCTGAATGTGATGTGACCCCCTCCTTCTGAGGAGCTGTCCCGCCTTCCTCCCGGGAGACCTTCCTTTGTGGAGATCGATAGATCTATCTCCAGGTCCAGGGCAAAGAGACAGACACCCAGAGTCAATGTATGCCCAGGCCCCAGGGGCGACAGGGGCTTGTTCTCATTCTCATTTCCTCCCTAAGAATCCGTCTGTCAACAGGTGTGGCCTGAACTCACTGTTTAATTAGTGCCCATTAGCATGCTGTGTGGGACACTCAGTGGCCTCATCCTCTAGGAGCTACATATTTTTGATGAGGAGACCAAACAAAATGCACGTGAAATTGAGAACAAGCTATGTGACCTTGACTCATCTCTTAGCTCTCTAGATTTCAGAATCCTTATTTTATACAATGAACAAGGTTATACTTGGCTATCTTCAAGGCCCCTTCCAAATTTATTCTTCCATGACTGTGTGGGCTATACATGCGAAAATGTGTGGTCCAGTCTATCAGGCACCATGAGTTCGTAGAAGGTGATGGGACACCAGAGAACACTTAGCCCAACAGGAAGGCCTGTCTACCTCCAGCCAGGTGAGGGGTGGGAAGATATACTGCAGAGGTAGCCGGCCTTATTTATTTGTCTGGAGGGGCTGTGAGAGCTCTTGTTCAGAAGGGCCGTGTGGAGTTCCCCAGCTTCCAGGAGGGTCATGGGGACAGAAATCAGGCAGGAGAACCTGGCAGAATGGGAGCTCAAGACCACTGCTCCCCTGTGGCCCACATAGCGGTGGTGGAGGGAGCTCCTTTCCCAGCCCCTCTCCCACGCTGCCCCCCACCCACCTCTCTGGGAGGAGACAACCAGCTTCCTAGAGGGCAGTGGTCTCCTGGGGCTCTCTCGACTTGTGAGACAGATTCTGGAGGAAAGCCAAGGAGCTTGAAAGGATTCCTTCAGCCTTCCCTGAAGCCTGTTCCCAGGGAACCTGACCTCGTCTCTGGCACTGGCATAGCACCCCTTGAGAAGTCACCTCCATTCATGAGAGCCTCTTAGTGGCCACAAGATGGGGGACTGCTAACTCCTGCAGACTTCCAGATTGTGGGGGAAGCCCCTTCCCAAGCTGGACATCTGGTCTCCTGGAATACTTTTCAAAGTCATTTCCATCGGGTTTGAGGAGAAGGAAGGAAAGAAGGAGAGCTTCATTCCCAGGCAGTCCTCCACAGAGCACCACTGGCTGCTGGCAGGGGCGAGGGGAACTTCCCAGCATTTCTTTTTCTGCCCGGACTGGAGTGCAATGGCAAGATCTTGGTTCACTGCAACCTCTGCCTCCCAGGTTCGAGTGATTCTCCTACCTCAGCCCTATCAAGTAGCTCGGATTACAGAGATGCGCCACCATGCCCAGCTAATTTTTTAAATTTTTAATAAGGACAGGGTTTCACCATGTTGACCAGGCTGGTCTCGATCTCTTGACCTTGTGATCTGCCCACCTCAGCCTCCCAAAGTGCTGGGATTACAGGTGTGAGCCACCGTGCCCCGCCTACCTCCCAGCATTTCTACTGCACAGAGTCCTGGTGCTGGCCACCCTGGCCTGGCCGTGGTGGAACTGGGCTCTGGGGAGACAGGCTGCCAGAGCTAGCTTGCAGGTAAAGGCAGGAACAGGATGTTCCCTGAGCTCTGTGATTTCTGGGTAGCTGTGCAAGACCTCTAGCATGAAGGCCACGGACGAGCAGAGGTTCCTTTGCTGTGTGGTGGGCTCTGCGCTGCGCCCTGTGCTGGGAGCTCTCACACTATTTTGCTGAGTCATCGATGTAGACCCACGAAGGAAACTGAGGCTCAGAGAGGGTAAGCAAATTTGCCCAAGGCCACCCAGCTATGAGTGAGGGAGGTCAGTGTAGAATAAGCAACAGGCTTAAGTGTGGGCCTTGACTCAGCCCTCTACTCACTGTGGGACCTTCAGATCTGGCCTCACTTTCCCCATCAGTCAACTGGTGGCAATAATGCCTACCATCAGGGCTGCGGGGGGAGATCAAGTGAATTAGTGTATGTGGATGTGTTATACATGTTGTATAAACATAAATGACAGCGCCTACACAGTGCCTTGCATGTAATATGTGGGGGAGAAAATTGGTTGGCACAGACTATATGTTTCTTATTAGTTTAAAATAGAGTATACACACAAATTCACACTCCTTCTCATACTCACTCACAATGTGATGACAACCATGTTTAGCTGATTTGAAGCTGGCAGGATGGCTTTCCATGACTGCCCTGTGCCTGAGGCAGGCATGGGTCCTCCTGGGATCCCTGAGCACCCAGTGGTTTTGCCGATTCCAGCTCAGAGTCAACCAACCCGAATTGGGGCCTCCTAAGTGCCATGGTTGTTCTCACGTAGGTTTTCGCATCTAATCCAGTGTGGGAGGATGTCAGGGGCCTGAGGTGAGGAGGGGGTTGGCCTCCGCCAGGTCCCGTTGGCTTGAAGCAGGCCCTGGCTTTCTCCTTGCTAGTCACATTCCCTAGATAGATTTTTACTGAGTGCCTTCTACGTGTCAGACCCTGCAGAGGTGCCAAGGATATGACCATGAACTAGACAGATGGGTTCCCTGCCAGGAGGGCTCACAGACCATGGGGGAGGAAGATGTTCAAGTTCCGTAGGTAATTAGTTAAACCACAAGAGTCATCCAGAAGTCCAGGATGCCATGAGGGCCTCGACAGGGAGCGTGACCTACTGTCGGGGTCTGGGAGGGTCTTGGAGGGCATCCTAGAGGAAGTGAGCTTTAAGCTAAGGCGTGAAGGGAGACTTGCTGTGAACTAGGTAAGAGTAGGCGTAAGAACTCTGGCCACCCTGGGCTGGCCTTGCCTGACCTCATGCTGAGTTTCGTCCCTCTGGTGAGGCCCTTCTTGGGGAGAGAGTTGACCAACCCCTTTCTCCCCAGCGTTTCTTTTTCCATCCCAGGCAAGGGCAGAGCAAGGTGACAGAAACACAACCGTGCACCAGGAGAATGATGCCAGGGATTTTGCTCTCACCCGAGCTTCCCTGCCTGTTGCATCACAGAGCAGGATGCAGTTCCTGCAGGTCCCCCGCCCCCCTCGTCTGCCGTCCTATGCTCCTTGAGGACATGGTTTTCAGGGGAGCCTTTAGACAATGCAGAATGCAGGCATCCCTTCCGCATTCTTCCTGCAGCCCTAGTCAGGGCCCTGGTGACACCCTAGGGCTTCCTTGCAACGTTCACATTCACTCCTTAACTGAGTCTGATTTCTGAAAAACCCTCATGGGCAGCAGCTGTGACGGGGGGAGAAATGACTCAGCTCTTTTTGCTCAGCATCAGCCACAGGGGGACTATATTTATTAGAAAAAGTCTTTGGCAGATCTGGCCCCTTCCCCTACATGAGAGGAGGTCAACTTGACAACGTCTTTTGAGAACTTGGTACTGTGACCAAGGCTGTGTCTTCCCTTTGGAAACACTGAAGAAAATTTGTGAATATTTTGCAGTCTGGTAATTTGGAGGAGGCAGTAAGGAGAGACAGCAGGGGAAGGCTAGAGAGGGACTGGTGGGCTTGTCACTAAGGCTGTAAATCCACAGTTGCATGGATATGAAAAGGAAAGCCAGTGGCCTCCTGCCTAGGGTTCGGGCATCCTCAGAGTTTGCAAAAGTTACCTGTTTTGGGGGCAGGCAGGCACAGGTGCAAGCCCAGCTTCTGCTGCTTGCTGCCTACGTGATCCTGGGCAACTTCTTCACCTGCTTGAGCCTTCGTTTCTTTCTTTTTGTGAAATGGGAATAACAGTGTCCCTGCGTGGGGGATTCAATGGGATAACAGCGACAACAGCAAAGATGCTGCTCCAGCCCTGGCCTCAGAAGGTACTCATAGGTGTGGGTTCCTTTCCTATCACATCCTTCTCTCTCCCCACAGTGCTGCATGGGACCCAGGTGCCCCTTCAGAGGCAAGAGGCAGGAGGGAGTGTGCCAGCAGGAAGGCTGGGGGCTGTGGGCCTCTCCGGGGAGTACAGCTAGAACGGCTGACTAAGGACCCTGAGCTGGCTGGGACAGTGATGTTAGAGCCTGGGGAAGCAGGGGAAGCACTGCTCTGGGCGTCCTGGAAGATCTAGACAGCATAGGTGGCTTCAAGGAGGGCTGTGAAGCAGAGAATCTTTGTAACAGGGAGTAGGAAGGAAGGCAGGGAGGGAGACGGGGAGGAAATGAACATTTTGAAATGTCTACTGTGTGTTTGACATTGAGTGAGGTACTTTAATGCTCATTTTTTTGATTTTATACATTTAGAAGCATAGAATCTTCAAGAACATCTCAGAACTAGAAAGGACATGTGAAACCATCCATCCATCCGTCCGTCCGTCTGTCCCTCTATATTTTATATACGGGGAAACTGAAGCTCAGAGATTAGACAGTAACTTACCTAAGGTCACCCAGGAAATCAGTGACAAAGGGTTAGAGACTGCCCAGGCCAGGGCAGTTGGTGCAGAGCAGAAAGAACATAGACCTTAGAATCAAAGGCTGAGCTTAACTACAGAAACGCTTGCGATATGACTCAGGAAAACTTACCTCCTGAGCCTCGGTTTTCTTATCTGTAAGATGGTACAGCAATTCTCAACTCAGGTGGCTGCCAGGACAATGGAAAGTGCACGGCGTGGTGTTGGGCTCAGATGGCACAGGCCGTTTCGTCCCCTTCAAGCCTTGCCCTCTCCCACTTGTTTCATTGTTCCGGCCACACCCATAGAACCCACCAATGAACCCTGAGTTTGCCCCACTGTGCATCCCCTGGGCTTAATGAACAGAAGGCCTGAGGATGTCTTCATTCTTTCATTCACTTATTCCTCAAGTATTTATTGAGTATCCTGAGCATGTGTCCAGCATTGTCTTGGTGCCAGGGATAGAAAAGTGGGCAAACTCAGGTGGCTTCTATCCTGATAGGGTTCACAGTTAGAGGATAAACAGAGACATTACTTTTTAAAAATCACACGAATAAATGTGAGAATATGAGTGACATACGAGCTTTGAGTAGAAGAACCTAACACTGTGAGAGCATTCTTCAACAGGAAGATTTTATCCGGAGAGAGCAGGGCAGGGCCTCCCTGGGGAGTGATGTTTGAGCTGAGCCTGAAGGGAGACAAGGCCAAACTGAGAAAAGACGGAAGGAAAATGCGTCCCAGGCAGGGGAACATAGGGTTATAGGCCCCGAGCAGGGAGAAAGGGCTGTGCCTACAAGGGCCGACAGACAGCTAGGGACCTGGGGCAGAGTGGCGGGTCAGGTGTGAGTCACTGAGCTGTGCCTCAGAGGAGTTTTCGAAGGAACCCCTGGAGTCTGAGTCTGAAGCAGGGCTGCAGCCGCGGAGAGAGGTGGGTAAACCGAGTCTGAGATTCTGAAATGGAGACCAGGCCAACATATTTAGATATAGTCCTGAACAGAGAAACGGATGTCTCCAAGCCTCGGTTTTTCTGCCCCAAAACGAACATAATGATAATAAAAATTATAAATAGATTGCAGATCCATGATGGTGGGGGTGCAGGTAAAAATGAACAAATGCATTCGGTATTTTGCCCTCATCATATATGTGAACGGCATCAAATTCATTTACGTTAGAGCTTAATGATCTGGGTTTGTAACTGAATCAAAGCCACGGTCCTCCCCATGGCTGGATCTCCACCTCCCCAATTCATCTCCTGTCTCTGTCTTGCTCACTCCAGGCACATGGGCCTTCTAGACGCCCCTGTTGTAACTGAAACAGCCATGCACACTCCTGCCTCAGGGCCCCTGCATGTACTGTTCCTCCTGCTGGAAACACTTTCCCTGGATATCTGCATGGCTTGCTTGCTTTTTCAGGTTTCCCCTCCAATATTGTCTTCTGAATGAGGCTTTCCTCATTTCCCATCTAAAATAAAATCCCTTTTGTCCCCTCCCTGGCTCTCCCTTTCCATCTTTATTTTCTTTAGAGCGATTATTGGATTCTGTCTCTTTTCCCCCCCACCCCCTCTACTATAATCTAGATAGTGCTTGGCTGTAGTAAAAGCCCAGGCAATGTTTGTGGAATGAATGAATGAGTGAATAAATGGAGAGAGCTGTTTGTTCGTGAAATGATGTGTCAGGTTCCTTCAAAGACGCTTTTTCCCTTACTCTGAAATTGACTCACGGAATGTCAGAATTGGAAGGAACTAAGTCATTGGTCTTTGAGCAACTCTCTCATTTAACAACTGAGTAAACAGAGGCCCAGGGAGGTACTTCAGGGGCTTGTGAAAGGTCACAGAGCTCGGAGTCAGAATGAGAACCAAAGCCTCTGGGATTTACTCCAGGACTCTTCACAAGGCTTTGGCTTTTTTGCATGACACAGCTCTCGGGGAAAAAGGGGGTTTTGCTTTGTGGTCTCTGGCTTCCTTGTGTTCTGCTCCTGGGGCCACATGGCCTGACGGGCTGTAATATCACTCCAAGATCTCTGGTGCTGCTCCTTGGGCCACCTTGCGGGACGTTGGTAAAGGCAGCTATTGGCAATTGACAGGCAGACATACTTCTCTCCCAGGAGGTAAAATGAATGTTTTCTGTCAAGGTCAATCCACAGGAAATGATTATTCAGCTCTAACTTGGAGTCTGCCTAAGATGGAGAATATAAGAAGTATCAGATTCTAGTCCTGCATTTCAGGAACTTCTAGTTTAGCTGGGGAGACAATGCTTACTAACGTCGATATTAACATTGAGATAATAATGCTAGAAAACATTAACCAGTGCTTACCACATACCAGGCACTGTTCTGAACACTTTATGCCTATTCACTTACTCAGTTCTCACTATGACTCTATGGGGATGTTGCCATGCCTCTTTCACATTTAAGTAACCTGAGGCACAGAGAGGTTTAGCAACTTGTTCAAAGCCACACAGCTAGTAAGAAGAGAAGCCAGGATTGGAACCCAGGTGGTCTCTCACCAGCACCCATCCTCTTATACATTAAGTTAAATAATAGCACAAGACGAGTATGTGAGATGCTTTATGAAGCAGTAGAGTGAGGTCAAGGGAGGAGGTTACACTGCAGGCTGGAGTAGTCTGGGATGGCTTCCTGGAGGAGGTGCTGCCTGCAGGAAGCAGAAAGTTTGGATAGCAGGCGAGAGGCTTTGCCCTCTTAGTCTTCTATCCTCAGATAGAAGGGAACAGTGGTTAGGGGTGTCTGATGAGGGACTTGTGGTAGGAAGGAGTCTCCTCCCTTAATACATACATTTGGGAGCAACGGACCTGAACAAGGTCATTTATCAGCTGCCCAGTGAGAGCTGGGAGCAGAACTTGGCACTGGCCTGGCCTCCCTCTCCCATAGAAATAGTTCCCCATAGGCTTGCATCATGGGGGCCTTGCTTAATTTGGGAGAGGAGTCTCCTGGTGAGCCCCTTGGGATCTAGCCTTCTTAAACGTTTGGGAGACTCAGAGAAGATCTTCTAAATGGTCTCCAAGATGCCAAGATGGCTGCTCCAACTGTAAAATGGGCCAGTAACCCCATACTATGGGGGTGCAATGGGCATTTCATGGCTCTATGTTTTTAAGGAATCTGGCCCAGTTGCCTTCAGTTACAGACTACTTCCTTTCTCTGCCCACCTCCTGCAATCCCCAGTTCAACTCAGATTGGTTACCCTTAGTATTAGCTTAGAGCTGGGACACAGAGAGGTTTCTTTGATTGAGTGACCTGGCCCTCTGGGGCTGTGCTAGGGGGCAGACCTAAAGCTGCTCTCCTCAGTGGAGTTACTGATAACGTCCCTCAGTTATGTTTGCATTCTAAAAATACATTTGCTTTCTTTTGGAGTCTTAAAGCACAAGGAGGTCCTCATTGGAGTTTAGCTAACTATCTCAGTTTGCCTAGGATTGTCATGGATTTTATACTGAAAGTCTGTGTCTGCGGTCCCCCTCCATCCCAGGTAATCTGGGCAGGCAGTTGGTTGCCCTATGAGTCAGGAGAGAGGGAGAGAATGTTGTGGAAGTGAAGGCTCATGTACCCACTAAAGGCTGCCCATTGCTTCCTCTGTGTGGCTGAATCCCCCAGAGATAGGCAGATAGATGTCAAAGGAAGATCTAGCTGAAACGTAAAAACGCTTTAGACAGACCAGGGTTCAAATCTCCCATCGGCTGTGTACTATCAGCTTGACTTTGGCCAAGTATTCATTTGTAAATGTAGGGACTGTAATAATTATGCCATCGTTCTGTTGTAGGACTCAAATGGGCCAAAGCAAATTAAGTACCTGGCATATTACAGATGTTACATACAACAGGCTAAGCCATCTGAGCCATTACATTTATTCCCAGTGTTGGGTTTGGATGGGAAGAAATAGCCTCTTTCTCTTAGGAAAGCTGGGTTGTGAAACTGGCCTCCCCAGCTTCTCCAAATTCATGGCACCTGGCCCATTTCATAGCACTGTCCTGGCCTGCCAGCAGCTACAGAGAAGGGCCTGGGAAGGACCCTTGGATTTTTTGTGGGGAGAGAGGTGAAGATAGGAGAACCGCTGTTGTCCCTGCCCTGAAGGCTGGGCTGAGGGCCAGAAGCCTGGGGCTTTAAGTGTGTCTTTTTCCCCTTTCCCTGGCTTATTTGACTTTCTGGAAAACAGGAAGGCTCATTACTGTTTGGAATCAGTGAAACTGTGGAATCAATCAAGAGGGACCGTGGAGACCCTCTGGTCTAATTTGGCCTTCTCTGAGATGAGGACCTTGACGCCCAGAGAGGTGGTAACTCATCCAAAGCTCCACTGCTGATCAGCACCCAGGTTCTCCCAGCCCCTATCCCAAGGGACAGCCTGGTCCAAAAGGCTGGGGAAGTCCTTTAAGCTCCAAGGAACAAGGCACATGATGATTGCAATGTGCAATGAATCCTTTTTTTGACAGTAGCTTGTCGGCTTTGTGGATTATTGGTGACACATGTTAAATCCCTGGCCAGCTACCTTCTGCCACTTTAGCCCACTCCTGAGCCACTTCTCTCATGGAGGGTGAGCTATGCTCATAAGACACTGACTCTTTTTTTTTTTATTAACTTTTTTTTACATTGACTCTTTTCAATGGTCACACTGAACTTAGAAGATAAACACCATTTCTAAAGACATTCTAAAATTCACAAAAAGAGGTGATTTTTTTTCCAGACTGAATATTTTTCTGGATTAGCCACTACAGTTGACCTTACTGAACTGAGGGCATCAGCAGATTTCATGCACTCAATGAATGGAGTGTTCATTAAGTGCCAGTGTGGGCAGGGAACAGTTACATCCAGAGTGGAGAACATGAATAGGCTATTACTCTGAGCAAATGTGATCTGTTTCCTGTGGGGGTTTCTTCTGTTGCCTGTGGACCCTCCATTTGCTGCAAATACATTTTCAATTTATTTAGCACCCACTGTGTTCTAGTCACCATGGAGGGAGACAAAAGATGACAAGATTTGGTCTCTACGTGAAGGAACAGACAGTTTGAGTGGGGAGAGAAGCATGGAAACCATGGAAAGTTTAATGATATTGAAGGAGTTACGTCACAATACCCGAGGGCGGTTCATCACAAGCGATGTTACAGGGCAGAGAGGATTCATTACCAAACGAATGACACTAGTGAGAGTGATACTCTCAGAGGAAGGACAGACCGAGCAGGCTGCAGGGATGGGGAGCTCCTGGAAGAGGTGGGTGGTACGGCAGACCCTTGACACTCATTCCCCTTTAGCAGGCTTGGAATGTGGGGACGACTATCCCCATTTTCACATATGGCAAAGGCCCAAGCCACACAGCTGGCAAGTTGAGATTTGGAATCCAGACCCATCTGCATCTGAACATTTTCCATTAGAAACCCTGTCTCCCATGAGCCAGGCTTTGAAGGTTGGGTTGGACTGAATATACAGAGAGAGGGGAGCCATAAACAAGAGCGTGTGTGAGCAAGATAATGAGCAAAGACCCTACTGCGTGGTGGGCATTGAGCCCACCAGTGTGGAAAGAAGAAAGCAGCCTGCTCTGGAGGAGCATATCCCGAGGCACTGGGGTCCTTGCTGGGTAGAGGCGGAAGCCTCTGGAACCTGTGTATGCTGACCTCCATTCCCTGCCCTCTCCTCAGAACCTCTTCTCACACCCAGGAGCCTCTGATTGCTTTCCTGACCTTGTGTTGGAGGCTGGCTAGGCTGGCATCTGTCTCCCAAGAAGACCTAGTAAATCCCTGGTGATCATAGGAATGACAGCAACACCATCCCCCCATCTGGAGAATACTTTTTCACCTACACAGTCTTTTCACTTGAAACCAGAAACAAATCATGAAGAAAGACATCATGATGGGTAGGCAAGATCCAGGGCTCAAGGCGACTTCTGCTCAGCCCTCAGAGGACAGGCCAAGGATGAGTGCCCCAGGCAGGTTACTCACTGTTTACCATTTTGTGCGTGGTACCTGGCATGTAATAGGTGCTCAATAGACATGCATTGAGTCCCACCCTGTTTGCAGGTACCTGATTCCAGCACCTCTGCAGAAAGCAAGCAGCATATCTGACCCTTGCCTTCTGGCATTTGTTCATTGTCCTCAGCCCTGCAGCTTTGTGCCTAGTGGCCTCATGCTTCAGCCTGAGTCGAGGCTGTTGCAAACCTGTGTACATTTACAGTTTGAACTTGAAAAGTTTGAGCTTGAAAGAAGTCTGGTTTCATTTGTTTGGCTGGGTTTTCTGAGTTCAATTTCATTTTACATAAGAAATTACATAATTAAGTACACTCTACCTTGTCTTTGGTCCTTTTCTTGGTGGTAAAACATACATAAGATTTGCCATTTTAATCATTTTCACATGTACAATTCAGTGGCATTAATTACATTCACACAATTGTGCAAACAGCACCATATATATTTCCGAAACTTTTTTATCACTTCAAACAGAAACTCTGTACCTGTTAAGCAATAACTGCATTCTGTCCTGGTAACCTCCCATCCACTATCTGTCTCTATGAATTTGACTATTCTATATGCTTCGTATAAGCAGAATCATAATATATTTGCCATTTTGTGTATGGTTGTTTCACTTAGTATGATGCTTTTAAGATTCATCTGTGCCATAACATGTATCAGAATTTCATTCCTCTTTAGAGATGAATAATATTTCACTGAATGTAGTTACCACATTTTATTTATCCATTCATCTGTAGATAGACATGTGGGTTGTTTCCAATTTCTGGCTATTGTGAGTGATGCTGCAAGTACTGCATATCAATACTTACATTAATATGCAAGTATCATTTGAGTCTCTGTCTTCCGTTCTTTTGAACATATACCTAGTACTGGAATCGCTGGGTTATATTCTAGGTAATTGTATCTTTAACTTTTTGAGGAACTACCAAGCTGTTTTCCACAACAGCTGTTCCATTTTATGTTCCCACCAGCAATGCACAAGAATCTGAATATTTTTCACATGCTGACCAATGTTTGTTATTCTGTTTTTTTTTCTTTTTTTAATTGTAGCCATTATAGTATTTGATTGTGAAGATAGAATGTGAAGTGGTATCTCATTATGGTTTTGATTTTCATTTTCCTAATGCCAAATGGTGTTGAATGTCTTTTCATTATTGGACATTCGTATATCTTTTTTGGAGAAATATCTAGTCGAATCCCATGCCCATTTTTAAATTGGGTTGTTTATGTTTTTGTTGTTGAGTTGTAGGACTTCTTTATGTATTCTGGATATTAAACCCTTATCAGGGAAAATATGCAAATATTTTCTCTCATTCTGGAGGTTTCTTTTTTACTTCTTGATGATGTCCTTTGGGATGGGTCCAGTGGCTCATTCCTGTAATCCCAGAACTTTAGGAGGCTGAGGTAGGCCGATCACTTGAGCCCAGGAGTTTGAGACTAGTCAGAGCAACATGGTGAGACTCTGTTTTTCCAAGAAAAAAAAAAATTAGCTGAGCATGGTGGCATGTGCCTGTAGTCCCAGCTACTCAGGAGGCTGAGATGGGAGGATAGACTGAGCTAAGGAGTTTAAGGCTGCAATGAGCTGTGATTGCATCATTGCACTCCAGCCTGGGTGGCAGAAAGAGATCCGGTCTCAAAAAGCAAACAAACAAAAACAAATAGATAATATTCTTTGATGGACAAAAGTTTTGAATTTTGATGAAGTGTAATTTATATATTTTTCTTTTGTTGCTTATGCTTTTGGTGACAATAGCTAAGAATCACTGTCAAATCCAAAGTCATGAAGATTTATCACTTTTATTTTTTTCTGAGGATATTATAGCTTTAACTCTTATATTTAGGTTGTTGATATATTTTGAGTTTTTTTTTATGTGGTGTGAGGTAGGAGTCCAACTTTATTCTTCTGCATATGAAAATAAGTTTTCTCAGCACCATATATTGAAGAGATTGTTCTTTCTCCGTTGAATGGACTTGCCACTCTTGCTAATGATCAATGTGGCCATAGCTGTTTGGCTTTATTTGTGGACTCTTGACACAATTCCATCCGTCTCAATGTCCATCCCCATACCAGTATCATATTGTTTTGATTACTGTAGATTTACAGTAAAATTTAAAGTTGGGAAGTGTGAGATTTCCACCTTTGTTTCTCTTTTTCAAGATTCTTTTGCACAATTCCATTTGAAGTTAAGATTAACCTTTCCATTTTTTTTTTTAAAGAGACTGGGGAATTTCAATAGGGATTTCTTTGAATCTGTAGATTGCTTGTTAGAAGTATTGACATCTAAGCAATGTTAAGCCTTTCTATCCATGAACATGGTATGTCTTTTCATTTCTTTAAGTCTAATTTCAGTAACGTTTTGTAGTTTTCAGTATACAAGTCTTTCATCTCCTTGGTTACATTTATTTCTAGATTTTAAAAAATATGCTATTGTAACTGGAATTGTATTTTTAATTTTCTCTTCAGATTGTTCATTGCTGGTATATAGAAACACAAACTATACTTTGCTGAATGTTTATTAGTTCTAGTAACTTCCTTGTGGATTCTTTCAGATTTTCTATATATAGGGTCATGTCATCTATGAGTAGAAATAGTTTTACTTTTTCCTTTTCAATTTGGATGCCTCTCTTTTTTCTTTCTTTCTTTCTTTCTTTCTTTCTTTCTTTCTTTCTTTCCTTCTTTCTTTCTTTCTTTTTTTTTTCCTAATTACTCTGGCTAGAACTTCCAGCCAATATTGAATAGCAGGTGAAAGTGGCATCCTGTATTATTCCTGGTCTTAGGAGGAAAGCTTTCTATCTCACCAATGAATATGATATTAGCTGTCTACCATCCTTTTGGTGATGGGTCACTCCTAGAAGCCTGGGCCAGGTGGCAATAGGGGCATCCATCTGATTTATTATCCAACAAATGGGTTTCTCCTGATGGAGAATCATATTTGCAGTCTTATTCAGAGCAAAAACCCACTAATCAGAAAATACCAATTTCATGGGAGCACTAATCACACTGTTAAAATGTCAGCTGAACTGAAACCCAAACATTTGTTAAGCTCCTACTATGTTGCAGGCACTTTTATTACCTCATTTGATTCTAAAACAGCCCTTGGAGACAAGCTTTTTATTATTACCACCCCCATTTTAGAGGGGAGGAAATGAATGCTAAGAGAGTGAGGTGATTCATACAGCTGGTAAGTGTTCATAGGAAGTTAGGTATATGTGGTAAGTTTTCTGATTTGTAAGTGGACTTGTTTTCTATCCAGTAATTCTCAAGGGGAAAGAGGATTGCACTCCTCTGTGGAGTGAATTGGAGCCTCCCTGGGGGTGGGTTGGATGACTGGGGAAGGCTTTTTCAAAGGTACTGCACCCCTCAGCCTGTTGAATAGACCATATCTTCTGGAGTCTTTCACCTCCATTAGAGATTCATTGCTGCAAGGATTCTCTGTGACTGACAAGAGCTTCCTGCAACCCTCATGGGTGTGCTATGGTAAAAAGGTTGTGAGCCACTGTAAAGCATCTTCTTTCTTTTTTGATGTTGGTGTTGCCAGGTGAGTCTGAGAGACATGTGGAATTGCTTCTATCAAACGGTTCCAAGAGGTAACTCTTTCTGATGATTGGGAGCAAATTGTTTGCAGCTCAAGGAGAGCTGCTGGCCCAGCAACTTTTGTCCTACCCCAAACCCCTGTGCTGTTAACTCTGTGGTAATCAACACTTTCAGGGAGATTAGCTTTATCAAGTAACAGCAGCCACAGGTACTTGGATAATTCATAGCCAATGGTTAGTTTCTGCCTCAAATTTCTGGGTCACTGGAGCTGTGTAACATCCTATTCTGGACAGTGATATGAGACCTGGCTAGTGCCCTTGTACCTTCCTCCTCATGTGCCTTTTTTTTTTTTTTTAATTTTAAGTGTGAGCATGAGCCTGAAACAGAGTCCCCATGAAAGGACGTGGCAGCCTGCAGAAAAGTCCTGAGGTTTTTCTGAGTCCTGTGCTGGTGCTAATTCCCAGTGTGGACAGGACACAGCAGGAGTTGCTGCTGATGGTCTGATTGGAAGATTCCTGAGCACAAAAGTCCCAATCAACTTAGGGCAAGGGCCAGGGAAGGCTGCATTTTTGCTCTCTTGATATTTTGGGGTTGGCTTTCCTCTTTCTTTTGTTCTTATCTGCTGCCCTATGGTCAGGAAGAAAGGTATAGGTGAGTTTAGTTCCCTGCTTCTCTCATCCAGCTTGGAGCAGGGTTCACTGGGCTTCCTCTGCCAGTCTGGCCATTCAGTGCCATGTTTATGTTTTCAGCCCACATGGGAGTCATCGGTTCATGATGAGACTTCCTGGGCTGCAGATGGCCCAGGGGACAGGAACAAGCCCACCAAGAGATACTCTATTGAAATTCGAAGTACGTATATATAAACAAATAAAACCAAGGGGAGAGGGGTAGCCCTGCTCATCTCCTTAACAGTCAGTCCTGTTTAGATTAAATTCAGAAGGCCTTTGTTGTCTCAATTCAATTTAACAAATATCTGTGTAATAATTTAGATAAGATGCAGGTCTTCTCTTCAGTGAAATAAATATCAGCTTGGCTGCTCAACTGGGGCAAACTCCTTTCAGAAACAAACTCCTTTCGTCCTTCTTTCTCTGCACTCTATGCCACTTTCTTCCACCATCCTTTCACCTGTCCCTGTCAAGTCCAGAATGTTTTCTATCTTCTAGGCTTGAAATCTTGGAGCCCCCCTTTCCCCTCCCTCTCCTTCCTTCCCTGGTCTACATCATAACCACACATCCCTGCTTTTCCTGGACGGTCCTGGTTTAAACCTGTTGTCCTAGTCTAACTATAAATAGCTCTTTTTCATTCTCAAGAGTGTCTCAATTTGGGCAATAAATTAAATGGTGAGCCAATCTATCACCTATCAGAGGCTGAGGCTGTCCTCCTATTGTCCGGTATGTCACCGCCTTCCCAGTGCCACCAGCTTCACTGAGGTGCCATCACCTCTTGCTGGCTCACTGAGAGTGCCTTTTCTCTGGCGTCCATACTTGTGCCTCTTACTTCTGATTCGTTCTGCAGATCACGGCCTGATTAATTTTCTCAAAATACAGTACTCCGCTGCTCACTCTCTTGGTTCCTTACTGCGTGTGGGATACCAACCAAACATCTTAGTCTGGCACTTAAAACTCTATACTGTCCAGCTTTTGCTTTGGTCTCCCTCTTTTGGTTTCTCAGCATGAAGTCTCATTCCACTCTAATTGGTTGATACTCTGTCCCCTGACCCTGCCCTGCGATGGCCACCTGTGAACATTTGCTCTCGCAGGTCCGCTTACCTGGGCTCTCACTCTGTCTGTTCCCACAGATGCAAATCTGTGCCTGCATCCTTCAAGCCCAGCAGGGATTCCCTTAAATACAGTGCTCTGTGACCAGCCCGTCCCTCACTCGCTCCTCCTCTGAACTCCCTGGCCTAGAGCAATTATTTTCTGCACAATTCATTTGGCATCTAATCATGTACTGCCTCATGACTTTTTATATATTGTTTCTTGAACTAGGGCTGGAATTATTTGCTGTGATTTCACTTTTTGTCCTCATATGCCTGTCTCCACAGTGAAATTGCAGGTTCCTTGAGGACAGGAGCTGTGTCTTTTTCATCTTTTCATTCCTTATGGCACCAAGTACCTAGTAGGTATAACATAAATACTTTCCAGAAAATCTTAAGAGGCATTCATTTAGGAATCTTGGGACTGCAAAGAGCCTTATAATAACATAGCTCAAACTCTTATTATGTAGATTAAAAAAAATGAAGAGACAAGAAGTCAAGAGGCTTGCCCAAAGTGGCCCAGCTAATGCAGATGGCAGAGGCAGGATTCAAACACAGATCTTGTCGTTCTAAGTCCAGGACACCCTCTAGTCACCACAGGCTACTGCCTATGTGTTGATTTTATTTTGTGAGTGCATCACATTCATTTTCAAGGGTGAGTAGGAATTTAGAAAGCAGGATAAACCAAAGTGAGCAAGCCAGGAGTGCAGCACAGCCTCAGTGACGTCCCAGAGGTGCAAACTCGTGTGGCATAACTCTGGTGGCACAGCAATTAGGCCACCATAATCTCACTATAAGAGAGTGGTGGGGGTGGCGGGTCAGGGAAGACAACAGTCCCATGGTTTTGGGATTGAGCCATAGACGTCACAGACCAGTCACCTGCCAGTGCCTCAGGCAGACATCTCATCACTAGACTCCACGGCTGGGAAGTTGTGGTGGGGCGTGTGTTTGGGGTGGGGTGTGGAGTGGGGGTGGCCAGCTCGGACAGGGACATAGGAAATGCCTGCTCAGAGGTGGCCGGGACATACTTGCTTTGGGTTGTGATGAAACCCAACTGCATTGGCATTGAAAAGCGTCACTGGTAATGCTGTTCTATATCCCTTTCAACTTTAATAAGGTGTTGCAAAAACTACGAAAATACATATAACTGAAACCACATTTCACCGGAAGCTTGATCTTGAATACCTTTCTACTGCTCCAGTATGGTGCTTCGTGCTGTCAATAGAGCTGTTAAAACACAATGGAAAGTGGGTAATTGTGCATTATATGGCTTTTGTTTTCCGTGATGAAATATCGACATCCGAGCAGAGAGAGGGATTATTGTGGCACAGGGCGCTCTGGAGAGACGTGAGGGGCAGGCTGGGGACTTGTAGCCAGGGTAGGGCTGAGGCCGGAGGTAGAAGGAACAGGAATCTGGCTTCTATTCCAGCAGGTCTCTCTGAGTCTCGGTTTTTCTAACCATAAACCTGGGGAAATTCATACAATTTACTGATGTGAGGAGGCTCTGAGCTGATCACCAGGGTTGGCAGGAGGCTCTTGGGTCCTGGCAGAGCCGTGCAAAGCCAGGGCAGGGCTGTGCGCTCATTCACAGGCGCAGCGGCTAAAGAATGTGTCTGAAGGCAGCTCGGGAAGATAAGGGCAAATTAAGTCAGGAAACAGGCACTGCGATTGTTTCCTGGGGAAAGCTGGGCCAGTGTCTATCCTGTGTCCTGCTGTCGGGAATTCATAAATGATGTCCTTTAACCTGACGCTGGGGAGCCTGGCAGGAGCTGGGGCTGAGGAAGGTGGAGACCCACAAAAGTGGTCTCTGCTTAGGGCACACTTATTCCTCCCGCAAGTGATAACAACAACTAAATAATAGCAGCCACCCTTTATCGAGTGTGGGGTAGCAGGTGCTTTACATACTTTTTCCTAATTCTTTCAGCAGCGCTAGAAGGGAGGTGTTAGTCCATTTTCTGGATGAGGAACCCAGGCCAAGTGGGAGGACTGTCCGCCTTGTTTCTCAAGTCTCAGCCTCCCTGTTTCAGAGGCCACAGGGAGGAAAGGACATCTGGGTGGCACACAGGAAACCACGGCCAACCAGGTCTAGGGGGCTTGGTTTTGCTTCTTTGGGGGAAAGAAATCAAAAGAAGCTGATGGGGAAACCAGCTGTGAGCTCTCAGGGAGTGAGGGGCTGTTTGCACGTGGGAAAGACTGCCCTGAGGTGGCCTGAAGGCAGTCTTGGGGTCATCTGGGACAGTCCCTGCCTCCACACAGGTGAACCACTGGCCAGGTGGGACCCTCAGGGTGACTTCTGTCAGCTGTGAACATCGCGGGCTCTGCCATTGAGTTTGAGGAACGACCTGTCTCTCTAGATAGATTACATTTGGTTTGCTCAGAAGGCATTTATGGCTTTATAAAGCTCTTAAATTGGCTCTTTTCCCCCCTCAAAACATTTCTTCAAGCTTACAAGGCCAGTTTTAGAATAGCAATTACCAGCTCCAATATCCCCCAGCAAACTCATGCTGTGCTGTTGTATATAAACTGCTTGGGACATTTGTAATGCTGCCACACAGCGTATCTGCGCGGCAGAAAGCCCCCTCTCTACCGAGGAATGCTGCAGAGGCCCGTTCTCAGCTCTAATTTATGGGCCACATAAAACTCTGTGAAGTTGCCCTGCATCTTTCTGAGGCAAAGTTGAGGTTTTTTACTGTTTCAAGCTGCTAATTTTTTCCATTTAAAGCCAGCCTTCTGTCCGTGCCAGTGTGCATGTGTGCATACAAGTTGGCCACTTTAATTTATGTGCCTCTTTCTCTCTGTGTAAGGCTTATAACTTACAAATGTCTGCATGAAATACAGAGGCACTCTTCCTCATTATAAGAGGCGTGGATGCTTTGTCTCATGCACGGGGTAACCTGGACCCCACCCCGCCTCAAACCCAGGGACGAAGTAGCCTCAGTGTAGAGAGGGTCATTGACCTGGGAACAGGAGTTGATAGACTCACCATGTGAACCAAGGCCCAGTGTCCTCACCAGTAAGATTTGTAAGGGGCTTGATGAGAGGCAGCACGGTGGCATGCAGGCCCAGGAGGTTCAGAGCAGGGAACAAGGATTTAAGGCTGGGATGGAGCACATTCCAGAGGTGCTACCTTGGGCAAGCCATGTAAGCTTTCCAAGCCTCAGTTTCCCCATTTTCAGGATGGGGGTAGGATTACAAATTTCTCACCACAGTGTTGTGAGTACCAAGTGTGCTAATGACCACAGAGGCCCTGCCCCAGCTAATCTAAGGCAATATCTAAGGGCTGGTTGGGAGCTTTTCCAAGCTCTGAGCTGCTGGCAGGGCCCTGTAGAAGGGTCAATGACCAAGAGCAGTGTGACGTCTCTGGGCTTCCCGAAGTCAAATCTAGATGCCTTTGGGCGAGCCCTTCCTCCCTGGTCTCTGCTGAGCCCTGTGTGTGGAGTGGCTGCGTAGCGCAGGGCAGGAGAGCTCTGCATAGGCTTCTCCTGTTCCAATAGGGTCCTCTGGGCTGGAAAGAGCTCTGATCCCTTGCTACAAGCAGTTGGCATCCCCTTCCCCACTCCACGCCGGCTCCCACCGCAGCCTTTCTTGAGAGCAATAATCCTCTCCTGGTCTTTGCTGATGCTTCTCGTCGGAAGATAATGCAGCGAGTCTTTTCAGGGTCTCCTGAGAACCTAGAAGATATTGAGCAGGTGCTGGGGGATTCACAGGCAAGGAGGTTTGTAGCTCTCAGTCCCCACCCCCACCCTGCTTCACAGGAGGGTCCTTACCCTGTGTCCTCACAGCAGGACCCTTACAGCTGGGGAACTTGGCCCTCCTGCCTCCGAGTTGGGATCACACTGGCTGACAGAGTGGGGCACTCAGCTTCTCCTGGGGTTTTGGTGAGCTCCTCAGGGCAGAGGACCTCCCCCCCCCCCGCCAGGGCCCACTCTTGCTTCAATGTCCCTGAGGCCTCATCCTTCCTCTAAAAGAGCTTGCTGCTGCAATGCTTCCACTTGGATATTTTGCCACAAATGTAAAATGCCATGAGTTAAAACAGATTCAGTACATTTTTAGTGAAGGGAAAGATGCTGCCATCCATTGAGCACCTACTATATGCCAGGCTGCGGGCAAGGTGTTTTATATGCTCAAGCTAATTTAATTCTCACCACAAACCCTCCAGATAATAACTAACCTGTATGCAGCACTTTCAACATACCAGTCACCGCTTTGAGCTCTTTACATAGGTCCTATCTTCCTCCTCTTAGGAGGCAGGCTTTATTGTTATCCTCTTTTGTATTATGGACTGAAAAACGGAGGCATGGAACACTTTAGGAACTCATCTAACATCATGCAATCAGGAGTTTGGGAAGATGGGGTTAGCACCCAGGAAGTCTGTTTCCATGTCTGAACTCTTTTTTTTTTATTTATTTTTATTATTTTTTTTATTTTTTGAAAGAAAGGAAAAGAGAGGAAAGAAAGTGAGAGTGAAAGAAAGAAAGAAAAAGAATGTACGAGAGAAAGAAAGAGGAAGAAAAAGAGGGAGAGAGAACAGGATTCTTGTTCTACTGCCCAGGC